>LKNJ01006844.1:0-18399 GCA_002120245.1 Maccullochella peelii
ATAAAACTGAATTGAATTGAACGTCGGATCGTCACAACAGATCGTTTACAGAAATGGCTGGACACAGCCCACACAAGCACCACTCTTGTCAGCCATTTCCTACTGTTTGTGGTGAGAGGACTATTTCCAGTCATCCACTTGTAAATTCTTCTTGCCGACAGGCTGTGTGATGGTCTGTTGATTGTTGTTTTGCTCCTTTATCCATAACTACTTGTTGCACTAGGTCAGTGCACGGTTCCGGCACATTTAAGGAATATTTACAGTATCAGATGTGCTCTTTTATCCCTTTGTGAAAAGACTGCTTCACTGAGCCTTGCTGTCTCCCAGCATTATCAGGTTTCCTTCTGTGTTAAATCAACAAACTGAGCCCAGTGTTTTGGCATTTAATAAGTTATCACTCAACTAAGTAACAGAACTCAAGCATGTTTCAGTTTTGTGGGTCTGTTTCTATCACATCATAGAGTTATATCATAAAGTTATGATCCAAGGGTCAAAATGACCATGGTGACTAGTAGATGCCTGCATGTTAACATCTATACATCTAATAACAGTGACAACATGTGTGCATCATTGCTCAGGTGTGGTCAGACTGAAATTTGCTCCCCACTAAGTGAAAAAAGAGGTGAGATGCATTTACCCTTGGTTGGAAATTGTTCCGACTTTGTTCAGCTCTGAATCGGACTGATCTTTGGCACACTCCAATCTGAGAGAGAGAGAGAGAGAGAGAGTGGGATTTACATCCCATTCCTGAAATACTGATTCTTTGAATCTGTCTTTATATAACTGCAAGAAAAAATGATGTAAGCAGGAGAGAAGGAGGGATGCTGCTTGGCTGCAGCGAGCTCAAGGACAATGACCAAAGTTAATGATAATAAAGTAAGTGAAAAGAAGCTGTATAATTTATACGTTGTGGAAAGCTGTTGTTAGCCCCTGGCCCCAGCTGCTAGCTTATGCTTATGCCCATGCTGTTTCCTCTACTTCCTGCTTTTTACAAGCCCCCAGGAAGTGTGATGGGCTTTG
Source organism: Maccullochella peelii (assembly GCA_002120245.1). Classification (NCBI taxonomy): domain Eukaryota; kingdom Metazoa; phylum Chordata; class Actinopteri; order Centrarchiformes; family Percichthyidae; genus Maccullochella; species Maccullochella peelii. The sequence continues at coordinate 1,021 of LKNJ01006844.1, forward strand.
AAGACAATCTGACATAGTGTAATTACTTTTTTGGCTTGATGTGCCACTGAGCAACTTTGCAAAGGAATGCAAAGGAATGAAAGGGGCCCTGCCTCCGACGCTGTATCCAGTTCTCTTTACATGGCGTTTTGCCACAGCATCAAAGTAAATGAGGCTGGATCAATTTACAACCAGAAGTGAATTCATCTGGCCCCCTTCCTCACTGAAATTAATGGGGAACAAATTTTGCTCTGACTGCTCCTTGATACAGTAAAAATGAGACAGTGGCAGTATAACTTAAATGAAAATCCACCTTTTTTTGCATGGACCACTGCCTTCAATTGTTGCGCTGTGCATCATCCCTTTAAAGATTTTCCTGTTTCTAGTTTTCCCAAACAAGAACAAATAACTGGCAGAACAAGAACAAGACAAGTCGTAGATGACAGAAAAACTGTCCAGAGAATTTCAGTGCTGTTTTAAAAGATACATGTCAAGATGACTAATCAGTGTTTCTGAATCCATGTTTTTTCCTCTACAGCATACCAGGCATATAAAAAGTCATGTTGCTGTAGTTCAGCTGATGCAGACAGTGAAGCTCCATCCCTGGAAGCTGGCTATGGAGACCAAGCAAAAGAGAAGGACTATGCTGTGGAAAATAGTGCCTTTGAGTTTGATGAGAATGGCAACAGCGAAGAGAAGGGTAGGGACATTAACAAGAACACCCAGCTGTGAGATTACACACCTGCAAATCACAGACTTTGGACTATCAGTATGAAACACCCAGGGCCACAGCACTACTGAAGACAGCAGCCTAACTCAACTGTGAACACACACTGCACTCTGCAGGCTGGAGGCATGCACTACAGCTCCTGTTCTAATCAACTTTACAAGTTTCGTAAGAACAGAGGTGCCCAAATGCCTTCCCTGGTATGGCCAAAGATGTACTTCAGTGACTGAAGTATTATGTTGAATTGTATCCATTGTATTAAGATATGAGGCCCTTCTTTCCCTTAATTTATTCATACATAATTATTTTAAACAACTTTACTCTGTGCATTGTGCTGTCAGAAAGCCTATTGTGCCCATGTTCCTAGATCAACACATTTACCTGTGTCCTATTTACATGTCTTATCAATAATTAAATCTGAATATTTAATATTTAATGGTATTCATGTGGATAAACCATACACTATATGGACAAAAGTATTGGGCCACTCCTCTTAATCATTGAATTCAGGTGTTTCATTCAGTCCCATTGCCATAGGTGCATAAAATCAAGCACCTAGCCATGCAGCCTGCCTTAACAGACATTTGTGAAAGAATGGGTCGTTCTAAAGAGCTCACAGAATTCGAACGTGGTACTGTAATAGGACGCCACTGTTGCAACAAGTCAGTTCGTGAAATTTCTTCTCTCCTAGATATCCCAACATCAACTGTAAGTGGTATTATTGCAAAGTGGAAACGTTTAGGAACCACAGCAACTCAGCCACGAAGTGGTAGACCACTTAAAGTTACAGAGCGGGGTCGCTGAGTGCTGAGGCGCATAGTGCGTAGAAGTCGCCAAAGCTCTGCTGACTCATTAACTGCAGAGTTCCAAACCAGCTCTGGCATTAATGTCAGCACCAAAACTGTGCGCTGGGAGCTTCAAGGCATGGGTTTCCATGGCCGAGCAGCTGCATGCAAGCCTTACATCACCAAGAACAATGCCAAGCTGCCACTGGACTCTGGAGCAGTGGAAACGTGTTCTGTGGAGTGACAAATCACGCTTCTCTATCTGGCAGTCTGATGGACGAGTCTGGGTTTGGCGAATGCCAGGAGAACGTTACCTGCCTGACTGCATTATGCCAACTGTAAAGTTCGGTGGAGGAGGGATAATGCTATGGGGTTGTTTTTCTGGGGTTGGCCTTGGCCCCTTAGTTCCAGTGAAGGGAAATCTTAAAGCTTCATCTTACCAAGTCATTTTGGAAAATTCTATGCTTCCAACATTGTGGAAACAGTTTGGGGAAGGCCCTTTTCTGTTCCAGCATGACTGTGCCCCAGTGCACAAAGCAAGGTCCATAAAGGCATGGTTGGATGAGTTTGGTGTGGAAGAACTTGACTGGCCCGCACAGAGCCCTGACCTCAACCCCATTGAACACCTTTGGGATGAACTAGAACGGAGATTGCGAGCCAGGCCCTCTCGTCCAACATCAGTGTCTGACCTCACAAATGCTCTTCTGGATGAATGGGCAGGAATTCCCACAGACACGCTCCAAAATCTTGTAGAAAGCCTTCCCAGAAGGGTGGAAGCTGTTATAGCTGCAAAGGGGGGACCAACTTCATATTAATGCCTATGAATTTGGAATGGGATGTCATTAAAGCACCTGTAGGTATAATGTGTAGGTGGCCCAATACTTTTGTCCATATAGTGTATGTCCATATACAGATATTTAATGTAGTTTGTGCTGAATGGTGGAATACATATAATGTGTCACATGAGGGGAATAGTGTGCACTTCTGACAGCCAATGTTTCACAGTTGTCAAACCCACTGACAGAACTTAATGCTTTTATGTAAAAAAAATAAAAAGGTTTTGTATTTTTTATTCTTATTCTCCATTCTGGCGTAGCAGATGAAATCAACGGTTATTACAGACCAGCTCTGGCACTTGGACCCTGATACAAACTTCTGCTGTGAGTTCTCTGCTCTAGTACATGTAGATAAATAAAAATACGGACAGGGCTTATCACGTTTTGAGACTCGTAAAATGCTCCGTTTTTCTGAGCACAACTGATTCTTAGCATTTTGAAAGACGTAAGCTAGTGGGGTTTTACATATCTGTCCAAACTGAAGAAACAGGGATGTACAGTTACCCCAGTATATTTCTGATACATGCTCACACTTTAATTAATTTATTAGTCCTCTGTATTGCGCAAATGTGACAAGGCATATTTCACAATAAGTGATTGCTATTCTTCTAATTTACTTTCAGTCGTGAAAGTTTGCACTTTTTTGCCTTTTCATGGATGTACAGAAACAACATATTTTACAAAACCTCTGTGCTTTCCTATTCACCACTATGTTTTAGAAATGTGCCTTCTGAAATAATGCATTTTTATCAGAAATCTTTTACATTTTTGTTGTCTATTTTGTTGTAATAGTGAATGTTTTGATATGAATATGAGTACTAGTGTTCAACTCAATAAAAATATTAATATTTGTAAACTACGCCTTTATGTTGTATGTTTTTATTTCATGTAGAAGTGATGATTAGGACAATATATGAGAATATTTTTATTCAAATGACGTCAACCCTTATGCCCTCATGAAAAAACTGGCACATGTAGATTTCTGCTATGTGAGGTAGTAAAATGTTAACATTTACATACCACTTAGTCCCAGTACAAGGTCAGAAACCTATTGCTTTTCAATCATAAAATAAGCACATTTAATTCTTACAGTTGTTCAAGGTCCAGACTGTGACAGCAAAAGCACGTCCACAGTCACAAGACTACATAAAATATAAGCGCTGTCATGTGATAAAGACTTAAGAGTGTGCTCAACCAACACCCTTCCTTCCCATGCTCTACTTGCCCCTCCTCCTGATGAGTGTCCTAAAGCTGCCTTCACTTACTGTTGGAAATACTGGGAATTCTCACACTTTCACATGACCATAATTGCAAAAAAGAATACAGTATCTCCCCATTTTCATACAGGACATGAAAAACATGTATGGAAAATAGTCAGTTGAGTTGTCTCATTATGAATAGAGATCATGCTTTTTGATTTTTTTTAAATGATATCTCTTAATGGCTCCACAGGTGTTTTCACTTATTTGGCCTCATTAGACTCCTCGCCGAGACTGTGCAGGAATGTTAACACAGTGTTTGATTAAAATCTCTCTGACCCTCCTATTAGTTTTGTTGCAAAGTGTACCTTTAGCATTCTTATTGGTTGGTGACGTTTGGTGACCTCATGTAATTCCAGCATAGCTCCACCCATCTTCATCCTGAGGAGAGGTCTAATCAGCTAGAATATAAAAAATGTATAAAATTTGGCTTAAAGAATAATTTAGATAGTTTATATCTTCTCATTAATTTCTATTGTTTCTTAGTCTCTTTTGCATAACGGCATTTCCAAAATATATGTTAAACATTTTTAATTAGCTTACTGAATAAAAGTTAAAACAGTTGACAATGAAGAGCAGCTTAGCTAACAGACACAAAATGAAATATAAGTGGGCGTAGGTAGCAACAAGTCTTGATATAGGTACTGTGTATTTAATATTAATACTATCAGGTTATAAGTTGAGCCATTACATAACATGTTAGGTAGTTTGTCTTCATTCAACCTTAGCAACAGGTAGCTTTGCAAACTACAGAGGAAATACATGTTCTAACTCTGGCACATTGACCTGTTAAATAAATAAATGAACTTTGTAAGATAAAGTTGCGTTGTCAATTTTTTTATACCACAAAAGAGCCAGAAAAAGTATTGGTTAACAGTCTCACAGTAATGAGCCTTAAAATTTCCAAACGTTTCTATGGAATGTGTTAGCAAACATGTAAATAAAACTGGCACATTCATCAGAAAGTAAGGTGCCCCCCTTTATTAACTTTAAATATAGGCTATATAAATAATTTGTGCACACTAATTAGTAATTTGTACTTCTAATTGTTAACATTTAAATTACTTAGTTACAACATCTCCTCAACTTCTTACTTAGCTACTTGCTTAGTCTTGCTAATGCCCACTAATCAGTCGCATTGTACTCAGTATTTAGTTGGTTTTCACTGCACGTAACGTTATTCTAGGCTACATTTTGTAGCGTATTCTTTCGTAATCTGAAATATAGACGTAATTCTAAGAATTTCTATTCGGGAAAAGAAAACCTTTTTGTATCGATATTTTTGCATCTTTCCATTTCTGCAATGTTATGCAGGCAACAAGTTATGTTCACGACCCACAGTTTACGAGGAGACCCTGAATGCAGCAGAAGCCCTCTTACAGAGAGACAACAATCGGAAGAAGAGGAGCAGTGGGGATGTCGTAAGTAACACATCATTCTTTAAGTTGTTTTTTTTCCATTCATGAAATGCCTGTTACACAGCTTTAGAGTATAACATGATACATAACCAAAACATAAGCTGGCTGTTGTCCTATTTGCATCAAATAACGTTACAATCGACAAAGAGGCGCTAAAAAAGTGCATCTCCTTGTTTCCTCTTTCCTCAACTTTACCGTTATTATACCCTTGTCAAATGTGTTTGCGCATGAACTTGTCAGAATGATGCACACAGGTGTAACTATAAGATTATAGCTAGGGTTAACTTATTTATTGTTAACAAATGCTGAACTCCTAAATATAACGTCTTTGGCGTTCCCCTGGAAACTGAACCGTAAATTAACAGGTTGCATTCCTCCTGAAGTGGTTGCCATGCCATTTACAAGCCATTGACTTACGTTAGTTACAGCTAATGTTAACGTACGTTACGTTTGCTAACCTAGTTAGATAGATGCTTAGAAATGTGTCGGAGTAATTTAGCTAATCAGAAATTCAACTCATGTAGTTTAGTTAGCTAACGTTAGTTTCTGTAGGAGAAAGTCAGACCTTGGCCTAACTTAGTCACTATTACTAGATAACGAAAAGGAACCGTTTAACGTAGAGTTAGGTTAATTAAGTTAAGCTATAAAGTTAACGTAGTAGCTGTCAAGCTAGAGGGACATGGTCCCGTGTGTGTATTTGGGATAACAACTGGTAACACTATCTGTCGAAAGGAAGCTCAACTGTTATGTTTCTGAGAAGAAAGCTCCTCAGGTTTAAAGAGTCACATTAAGTGTAAAAGTGTTCTAATATCACAGCAAACACGAAAATACTTTTACTTTTTAAAATACTATTTTAGGAATAAAAACGTTAAAGTAATATCATAGAATTAAGCGTGAATAGAGAAGGCACTTGTTTGTGTACCTTGATGGTATTTCTTTGGTAACGTTATACTTTTCCCACACTACTTCCTCCTGGTGTGGTCAATCCAGACTGCCACTGAAATCTTCACTCACAATATGTCAAGTGGAGCCTTTCCTGGTGGAAATTTACAACAAGAAAAACAATGGAGCAGAAACACGTCCCTGATATATAAATGAGGTTTTACATAGAAACACAACCATTTACTGAAATATATTACAAATACACTGTATGATATGTCTTGCAATTCAATAGCTTAGTAATAATTAAGATTTAAATAAAGTGTTCAGTTTTTGAGCCACCTCACTTAGAAGTGCAAAGAAATATTAGAAATGGCAACAAAGCATCAGATCACTCTTTATACAAGTAACAATCAGGTGTTTGGACAAGGCAGAGCTAGGTGTGCTACTACAATGTCATGACCTCAGAGTTGTGTGCTCATGTGACAGTTTGATAAGATGTAGTAGAGAGGCCACAACGCTGTCAAGGTGAAGAGAGAGGAGAACTTTGCAGCAACTTATGGCTTGCGTGTCTCTGTGGAAAAGCTCAGTGTACCTCCTCTGTCATAGGTTATGCAGCGTGGAAATTGACTGTGTTGATGACCAAACACAAAGAGCAAAGGTGTTAAACCTCGCCTAATGCGTGCTGTATCTTCATGAATATTGTAAAAGGTTGAGATGAGTCATCAGTTTTCTTAATGAATGTTTCCATTTCTTTTTCTGACATCTGAGTCAGTCCTCGTAATTGTATCACTTTTTATCACTAGCTGCGGTTACCTGTATAATGTTTCTTCAGTTAAGTATTTCTGAGCTGCACCAATTAATCGATTAATCAATCAGTCGATTGGCAGAAAATGAATCGGCAACTGCTGTTTAAGTCAACATTTGAAGGTTCCAGCTTCTCAAATGGGAGGATCTGCTGCTTGCCCTTGTCTTAACAATATAGTAAACTGAATATCTTTGAGTTTGGGACTGTTGGTTGGCCAGAACAAAACATCTGATGACATCACCAGCATATAGATCAAACAATTAATCAAAAAAAGAATTGGCAGATTAATCCATAATGAAAATAATCGTTAAAGCCCTAAAGTATTTGCCTTTGGAGCATATTTATCTATGTGCACATGTGGCGTTGCACCCCTGCGCCCCCGTCAGTGCCATGGATCATATAACATGTCCACAGTTTTTATCTCTGTGTGCAGTGTGTTTCCCTCCGGACACCAGCAGCAGTCAGGTGCTCTGAGAGTCCCAGCTGGAGCCAAGCTCTCCACAACCATAACAACTAACGCTGTCCTGCTAACACACAGTGGTTCATCAGGCCATCATGCCAGTCTTGTCATTGTAGCAGGCTGGCTTCATTTAGCAGATGAAGAGGATATCAGGTCATCCTTTTTCTGGAGACCTTCTATTCCTTTTCTCACAGCTATAACGTCACAAGGCAGCTGACCGGCATTTTCTCAGCATGCTTGTGGTTTACAGCGTGCTGAGGCAGGTGTTTCCCGTGGTGATTATTATTTTTCTTGGTCACACGTCCCCACTGGAATGTGATACTATTTTTCACAACTTTTAAAATTGAAACTCAGACTTTTGTTTTGTTTTTTTCTCAACCTTATTGTGATTATTAACCCTGAACTAGCGTACAATGTGATTGATCAGTCACCTGCTGATTTATTTAGATTATTTAGATTTAGATTCTGAATTATGTCATCTCATGATCAATTTAGTTAACAATCCCCTCACTTCCTTGCATTTTCCCTTTTCTTTCCACTGTGAATGGGCTGTGTCTCCCGCAGTGGCGTCTTTGTTACTGCTACAGCATCCACCATGTCCATCCGTCGGTGGTCAGAGAGTGTCTTACCCTTCAGTATAGTCTTATATTTTCCCCTGTGGTGTCATACAACTGTGTCACATGTGTCTTGAGTAGGCAGTCAAACGCAGGTGGTGTTGCTCCACTCGTTTCTGATGCGGTGGCAGCAGAGGCATTAGATTTGTTGTTGTAGAGTAAGACAGCTGCTTTTTACAAAGTCAGCCTTTGTCAGTAATTTGCCATGCCAAGACTGCATTTTGAATTCAAACAGGTCATTACTAGACATCACCAGACTAATTCGAAAATTCAAATTAGTCTGGATAGATCTCAGTTTATTTTCAGTTTCCAAGGGGAAACTGAAAAGGTTATCAACTGGCGCAGACCAAAATGCCTCTGGACACAACTGGATAGACCTACAACCAGTCAGAGCAAAGGAACGTGTGACGTAGCACTGAGCGAAACCTGTTGGAAGTACGGCAAACACATCTTTCTTATCAACAAAAGCTTTGAGTGCAGTTGTTCTTCTTTTACAGAAAACATACCGTCCAGTTCATTTCATACTGACGCAATAGTGGATTCAGAATGTTCCAAATCAGCAGCATCTTGGTTGTTTACGAAAATGCGCTCCTCTGTACAGTCATCGTATCAAACTCGCCCCATATTAGATAAACCGTTGTGATTGTCCTGACCCGGGCCAGGTCGGCTGGAAATCTGTCTGAATGGGAGGGGGACCAAACGCATCTTCCAGAGCATATAAAACATGAGCTCGCAGATTGGTCTGGTTCCCAGGCTAGGTCATTAAAGTCTGAATATAATTTTTTTCCCCACATCCAAACGAAAATTGTTTTTTGAATAAAAAATGACGGCTCTAAATTCTCACACCACTGCATGATGGAAGTCAAAAAGTAAGACCTATTTGCTAGCAATGAAGTTTGTTCACACTTTAAAATGCCAAGAAAAGGAGAAATTAAAGCTGTGAAAGGGCTATGGGTACATTTCTTACAGTATTTAAAAGTTTTTCTAAACACTTTGATGTTGCTTCTTTTAGAAAATGGTCCAGTGAAAGCGGACCATGCCAGCTATGACTCAAAGTAGCCCCTGCCTGTGGACTCGGCTCCCTCAGAGCAGCCGGTCCCCGTGCGACCGCTACAAGCACGCCTGCTGCAGCTATGATGGAAAAGTCTATATCCTGGGAGGAAGAGACAGCAGCAGTTTGAGGGACTTCTGGAGCTACAGTGTGGGTAAGGGCTAGATACACAACTATAATACAGAAAACTGCCCTGTATGATATGCTCTTCTAAAAGGCTGAAAAGAAAAGAAAGGTGAGCTGTGTTTCATAACAGCTCACCTTGCATGTTGTGGTTTGATCCCCGGCTCACCAAAATATGTGTGTAATATTATAGTATGTAACGAGTGGACAGAGCTGAACTGCACTGGTGAAGCTTCACCAGAAGACCTAGAGGAACATTCTATGGTGGCTCATGAGGTACAAACTCATGTTTTCTTTTTACTTTAAATGGCATAAAACATGTGATTTATCTTCTGCTGTCAGTGTGTCAAGAATATGTTTAACAGCTTTGACCTTTTTCAGGGCTTCCTGTATGTGTTTGGAGGCATGCTAGATTCTGCGTACACCAAGTGGAGATGTTCCCTCTGGGTATTTGACATTGGTGAGTTTCACTGTGGAGGTATATGCATGCTACAACTAATATTGGCAGCCATTGTTTAGGCTATTAGCAGCAAACGCGTGTTGCTGGCAGGGAGGCCCCTGTGGAAATATTCAGTACCATAGTCCAGCTGTGTGTGAAACCTGTGACAGCTTTCATGGACTATAAGAAATATGTTTCCCAGACCACTTTTAAATGTTTGACCAAAAAGGGAAAAATCCCACAGTCCCATAACAGTCAACTATTCAACAAAAAGTAACAACATAAGAACATTTAGTTCTGACAGCACTAATCATCATAAAGCTGTGCTAAGGAAGAGTTTCTACAATTTATTACCTAAAGTGTCCTGGAGCTGTGACATACTAACAGGACATGCTTCCTGCTCTAAAAATACCACTTGTTGGTTCCTGTGTCTCTACCTACATAGCTATTGGCATTGGTTTGGTGTGTGTGTGTGTGTGTGTGTATATATATTTAAAAAAACTCTTTTGACACATGTTTGTGTTAAAAATAAAGAGCAATTTAAATTGATGGGAATCTATAGTTGTTTCATATATTGACACCAAGGGCAGAGGTATGTGAAACATGTGTTCCCATTTTTTCTGGATTTTGTGTGGCCTTTCTGACCTTTATTCTTCTTTACTGTTTTTTTTTTTAACACCAATTTTAAATACAAGGCATGCAAACCATTGGTTTCTTTGACGACTTAGCACATTCCTTTTTCCATCTTTGGGGTAAGGCTCAGAGAAGTTGATTATGCTGATGCGACCTGTCCACACATCTCGATCAGCCGTCTGTATTACATTAACTCACCACCGTTATTTAATACATCATTTATCTCAGGCTCATTATCTAAGCTCTCCTTCATTTTCATTCTCCATTGTGGTGTGTTTTTCAGCAAAGCAGAAGTGGGTGCGCTGCCAGGGAAAGATGAGCTCCCCACAGGTACGCAGCGCCTTTCATATCAGAATGATTTGATGCACTAACTGATAATATGAAACCCCTCTGGACTCCTTTCTGTCAGTATTCTCACTGACAGCAATTGTAAAGGATTACATCCTGTTTAAATTGATAATACACAACATTTTTGTGTTAACAATTATGTTTTGAACTTAGTTATAATATGTACATTAGTGAATGTACTGTACTGAAGTTAGGTGAAAGAAAACAACGCGCCTGCTATCAGGTACAGTAGATCTTTCCTGAAAATGACCCAATTTTATGTTTCAGCAGCGGTTTATTTGGAATCAATAGCAGTACAACTGCCTTGTTAGCATCAGCAGTGATAGCTGCCCAGGCTAAAACTGAAGCGTCATCATCGTCAGAAAGATATCGCACTATTGAACAAAAATCAAGAAACATTCATTTCACTGATTAGTGCTTTAATGTTTATCTTCACAACAGAACTTTAAATGCCCAATGAATGACTTAGAAATAACTAACATATGTTTTTACAAAGATATGATCACTGGAGGGCAAATTTTTTTGATTAAGAGATTTTCACAGGTGTATCTGAGGTGGTACATGCTTCATTTATAAACAAGATTGCCTCCAATCTTGTACTCCTGAATTTCTTTCAACATGCATGTCAGAAACTTCTTGGACACAGCAGGTTTTGTTCAGGTGTGTACCCTGACAGCCCCCTAATCAAGGCGGATTCAGATCAAATGATAACATCTGGAATTCTGTAGGCTCCATGAAACCTTAACAGGACAAATACAGAAACATTAATGCACTGAATAAACTAGCTACTAAAGTAACTAGCCTTTATGGAAGTAAATCTGTCTTGCCAGATTTTGGAATTTAAAAGCCATTGGATTTCTACCACTGAATTTCTTTGCATTGAAATTATGTATGTCACTTGATTCTTTCAATGGTCATAAATTCAGAATCAAAAATTCAAGTTTTAAAAAAATCAAATAATACATTGCTCAAATTCAATAGGCCAAATTCAGATACCAAAATTCGAGTTACAAAATTCAGATTAAACATCCGGGATGCCGAGGATAAGTAATCGAGTCTCAAATTGAACCAACATCCAGCCAATCAAGTTACGCTCCATTGGTCATGTGACGCAGATGCTTGAAATGACAGGAATCGAATTTGAGCAACTTCAATATACATTATTTGAATTTTTTAAAACTTGAATTTTTGATTCTGAATTTGTGAACATTGAAAAATAAAGTTGAATTCAGAGGCAAAAAATTCAGATACATAATTTCAATGCAGTGCTAGAAATTCAATGGCTTTAAAATTTCAAAATCCGGTGAGACAGATTTACTTTCATAAGCCTGCCAACTCTAGATGTTTGTGTGTACATGTATGTGTTTATGTGTGTAGACCCAAATGCCGAGCAACAGAAAAGGACACAGTGCTGTGGTGGTTGGCTCTGACATGCTGGTGTATGGAGGTTTCGTAGACATAAAAGGATCCTCGCAGGACTTTTGGAGTTTGGATTTTGGTTAGTTTAAAATTGTTTTTATTCCCATATTTAAAAAGTGTGCTCATTCTTGTTATAGCTACTCATGGATGCACACAGTATATTGTTCTTATGTGTATCTATTTTTTTTTTATTTGCCTTTGACACATAGCAGGGTCTGTTGCATTATGTATTGTACACATAATGATTGGGGGTTGTGCAACATCAAGTGGAAGAGCCTTTTTGAATTGTAAAATACATGCGTGTCTGTGGGGAACAGCTCCAGCATGTGCATTCATGATCCTTGCGTGTGTCTATATGCATGACAGATACCATGGCTTGGTCCCTGCTGAATGGCTCCCAGCAGGACTCATTAGGCCCAGGCCCCAGACACAGTCACTCAGCCATAGCCCACCAGAGCTGCATGTACCTCTTCGGGGGCTTGAAAGGCTTGCGGGAGCAGAGAGACTTCTGGAGGTGGAATTCCACCAGCCACATGTGGTGTTCCCTCAAGAACAAGTGAGTAGTGATTTCATCTGTCAGTTTGTCCTTAAGAATGTTGCCTTGGGTCCACAGCTGGATACAGGATTGATATTGCAATAGAATCCTAAAATGCTGTTTCTCTAATGCTGGCTAGATGGTTCCTCAAGAACTTCTACTGTGTTGAGTATAGTGGGAACACCACACCCTTCTCTATTGTCAGTTTTGAAAAGTACTCTTTCAATATGAGAATATTAATGCTTAAAGATGACAGACAGACCATCATGCTCATCTCATCCAACACATTTCAACCTTTGAGTCCTGCCGATCTGGATGGTTAACTATAAGTTATGTCCAATCTGCGATACAGAGCACTAAGGTGCAGTGTTAACGGTGACATACATTGGTAGGGTGTGAATGCATCACATGCTCAGGTCGGCGGAGTGGCCGTAAGCCCGTACAGCTGCAGCGCCTTGACGCATGTCATTGTGGGTCGACACTAGGGCTGAACAATTAATCTAAATATTAGCAAAATCGCAATATGGCCAAGTGCAATATCCAAATAGCAGGAGCTGCAGTGTTTTGATAAAGGTAAAATGTGTCCCAACATACCTTTTTTATAAATGAAGCAGTGTGGTGCTACAGAGATGCCCTGGTCTACAAATCATATTCTCCAGACGTAAGGGAACATGCTTCTTTGGTACAGACCCCAGCAAACATTACATCATCATCAGTTTTTAATTATTTATTATTTATTTGTTTCAGTGAAAATGAAATGCAAAAATTACAATTCCTACTAAAATCATGACTCATCGCAATATGTCAATACCTGTCAAAATAATCGAATGGGTTTTTTTGGATATTGTTCAGCCCTAGACGAGTTGACACATCAAATCTCAAGAAAAGCCGCAATTTTGTCATATTTACTTGCTGGATTGTTACACCTGGTCTTCAGTACCTTGACTACGTCTTGCATCAGTGTGGCGCGGCCAGTATGTGGCTCTCACTTGCCATAACTCTACGTGATGCTGCTGATCTGCGTTGCACTTTAACCTGATAGGCTGTAATGCTTTCCTGTAATTACGTTACGCCCAAGGACGTCCGCACGGAAAGTGTCAGTTGAGCTTAATATGTAAAATTTCAACATAGTTGTGCTATGATGATCCCTAAAAAAGAAGTGCCTTAGCACATTGTTCCTGTGTGTGTGCGCGCGCGCCTATAAAAAGCGCGGCCCTTTCCCACTGCCAGGGGAAAATACTGCTTGTGGGTGAAGGAGTGTAATAAAAAACAAAATGTAAGTAACTGCTCTGATGAATTCATGCAATGCGAACATACAATGTCATGATCGATCAGTCATTGTCACCTGAGCTGAATCAGATCCTGACGCGGCTCTCGTGGTCCATAAAGTCACCACTTCCACGTGACTGAAGTTGTTCAGTTTTTGAAACTGACTCTGTGGAGCCAGCAGCAATGTTACATTTGCTGTACATAGTCACGACTCAAATGCGTCAACACATCACAATACTGCGAACAAACACTATAGACACATTTGGATCACATTAAGCTTTATACTGGTATTATCATGAATGATATAGCACAGCCCTAAAGTAAATACAAGTTGCATCCAGGTCAGATCAGCTTTCAGTGCCAGCAAACTTTGTTATGTTGTGGTCTGGTAGTCTCGTGTTTCCTGTGTTTTTTGCCCTAGTGTCTCCCCTGGTTGTGATTATCTGTTGATTTGCTTCACCTGTGTCTCGTCACCCACCTGGTTCTGTTTCCCTCATTTGTCTTGTCTCTATTTAGACCTGTCTGTTCCTTGTGTGCCTTGTTGGTTCATTGTTCATGTTGTGTGCGTCCTGCCAGCTGTGTTCAGTGTTCGTCAAATAAACTGTTTGAGCTCTGCGTGGTCTGCGCTTGGGTCCTCATTCCCTGACGGCCGTGACAAACTTCATAAGCAGGTTATGGAAGCGCTTGATCAGGCCATGCCAACATCTAACTGGCGGCAAATAACTTGATCCTGTTATGATAAGTCTGGGAATGCCTGCTGAACAGCCAGGGATCAGTTTTCTGCTGGCTGTACCGCGCTAACATAGGGTGACATGAAGAGACTGTATCAGGCTACAGTGGTCACATTTGAGCCAGGAGGTTGTTGTGCAAACCCGTTTGGGTAATCGTTTTATTCTTCACTAAGCATGTTTATTCTCACGTTTTTTCTTACATTGAGTAGTCACATAATAAACTCCCAAGATAACGTACTGGCCCGAATATTAGACAATTGAGTACTGTTGCTTTGGTTTATTTACAGTTTCAGGAAATTAACCTGTCCAGAGCAGATGAGGACATACTGTACATCTGACCAACCATCATCATTTGTACGTTAATAATGCTTGCTTTTTCAGTTCTCTATTTAATTGTAGTATTTGTTGTATGTGTTCGGTATGATTTGAGGATTTCCACCCAGTCACTGTCACAGCTGGAGGTTAAATACATAAAAAGAGAAAAGGCCAATACACGCAGAATTTTGTGTGTTCCTTCCTGCTAACACTACCTGTGGTTGTTTTCCTCAGGTCCGGTCCCTCCAGACTCATGGGACACTCAGCTGTGGCCTACAAGGACAGCATGCTTCTTTTTGGAGGAGGTGAGAGTCAAAACTCTCCAAAGAACTGCCTGTGGAGGTACAACTTCACAACTCAGACCTGGGGGCAGGTTGCCGCACTCCAAGGCTCGAACCCCCCAGACAAGATTCACCACTGCTGCACTGGCCTGGGTCCCAGCTACATGCTGAACACCAGCAGCCCCTGCTCCAGCTCTGGACTCCAACCCAGGCTACTGGATGGGAAACTAAGACCCTTCAAGAACAAGTGCTTCCCTTCCCCACTCACTTTTCTAGGATCGGAGGGAGCTATAGAGCTGGAGACGTTCAGCCCGAACAGGTGCTACAGCAGCCAAACACTCAAACAATCATCAGAACTGGACAACAGCAAAGAGGGCTTGATGGGGAAAGATGCACAGCAGATTGGAAACTGTTTGACCTTTGAAAACAAGGCTTTCAGCAAACCGTGCAGCTGCACAGATGAGGACCTGCTCGACGAGGAGGACGCAGACATAACCCATCATCTGCCTGATCTGCTGCTGATGCTGGGGGGAAGACCTTGCGCCACACACAGTCCCATCTCCATATGGCAAATGACTCTGACTGACTCATGAAGAACAAACTTTACCAACATTTTCTCTATATAGAATTTTGTAAATAAAAACAAAACGTTATATTATCACTTCACCTTTGTTAAATCTTATATGTTTAAAGGGTTTACTGTTGTGAAAATATGTGAAAGAAAATATTTTTATATTACATTTTTAAATGTTTGCATTTATCACACATTAACTTTTTGCAGTATGCAAATAAATGATGGGAAAATTAAGAAAAGATAAAAAAAGATTACAGTCATTAACAATTATCTAAGTAGTACTGTGACAAAGGTACAGCACACACATGAACATAAAAATGGAATCACCAAGACCTCCGACAGTATATGCTCCTTTACCATATATTCCCTTATATTAACTGTACTGCTATGACAATTTGGTCTTGATTTGTACTAAAAGGCTGTGACATATTTCAGCCCCACAAGCTACCAGATCTGGTTAAGACACATTGCCTAATTTCTTTCATTTACCACAAATTGCCAACATGGAGATGATAGTAATGCCTGTAATATAACCTAAATTACACACGGTGGCGCCAGAGCTCAATGTTCCTTTGTCTCCCTATCTAACCTAAACCTGCAGCAATAGGGCTCAGTTATTGATCTACTATCGGGGGATATATGATGCACGGTGCCACATGGGCTTGTGGAAGGCCAAGTGAAAAGTGCTATCCCACCACCAGCAACTAGTCAACTTCTACAACATCTCTTGATTTCAGATGTGCCTCTGAATAGAAATCTGAATTCTTTGAACTGGAATAATTAATGTGGGCACAGACACGTGTGTGATTGCAATCTCTCGATAAATTTGAGAGTTATTATTCTTACTTAACTCCCTTAATACAACTTTTATTTCACCTTATGTAAAGGATAAGGCTGGTGACCACTGTTTTGGGGGTGTTTTTACTCACATACATCGTCCTACTGCCAGAAATAGAGCACCAAATGTGTATTAATCCACAGCTGAAAATAGTCCCCAACAAATGCACTATTTCCTCCTCTCTGAGTAATGTTTGCTTGAAAACTACAGTGCCCAGCTGTTTTAGAAAATTATTGAAAATGTTTAAAAGAATGACACTATATATTTGTGACCCATTTTAAAGATGTACATCTTCAGTAGGAACCAATGGGCTTAGGACACATGATCTGCTCCTGAAAGTACCACAAGTACTCCTACTAGGACTTAGAGAACACATGGTGTGACTGTGGTACATAATGTTCATGTTATGTATGACCTTATTATACCATAACTCATTTGCTTGTGAGCATCCCACATTGTTGTGTTGTATTCTATGTATAATCCAAGCTTAATAAATATGTTAATAATGTATCTGCGGTAGTGAGCTGTAGTGACCCTGGTTGTTTGTTACTATTTGGTCTACAGAAGTGATTCCCAACTTTTTTGACCCCTTAAAAATATCTATAACCCTTATCACAGGTTATGGCATTAGTGTTGACATGAGTTGTGAGCAGTTCAGCCCAAGAGTGATTTTTCCTTCTCAAATAATTTCATTCGAATAGGTTGAAGAGATAAAAAAATATTCAGTAGTTTATAAGGGAAAAAATGTTTGTGTAACATAAGTTATAATGTCTTTTCTTAATCAGAGAGCAATTATAGTGTAGTGCAGTCTTCTATAGTCTTAGCACTAGATCCATTAAGCTTACTGTGGTGAACCAGTTTAAACTTTAATTGTGTCAGAATTACATGTGTAAGTACCTTTTACTACTATTATCACAATGCCCTCTGTATCTTTTATGCTACCTCTTAATGCTATATTTAGTGGGAATGCTGATTCAGCATTCACACTATTGTTATCCTGTTCTTTATTTTTTTCTTTTTCTTATTCTACTTCCGTACGTTTTTCGCTGGCCTACTAC
>LKNJ01006845.1:0-15931 GCA_002120245.1 Maccullochella peelii
GTCAGGTAAAGTCAAATAAATTACAGTTACAGTGCAGTAAAAAGATGTAAGAGGAAATAAAAGTGCATTAGAGAAACCTGTCATGTAAATGCACTGGAGAACAGCAGAGTTTTTAATTTAGTTTTGAATGTTGCTAAAGCTGGGGCACCTTTGAGATCTTCAGGAAGTTGGTTCCATCTGTGAGCAGCATAGCAGCTAAAAGCTGCTTCACCCTGTTTGGTTCTGACTCGAGGAACAACCAGCTGACTGCTTCCTAAAGATCTAAGTGCCCTACTGGGTTTATATTCTTCAAGGAGATCAGAGATGTATTTCGGCCCAAGATTATTGAACGATTTATAAACGAGCAGCAGCACTTTAAAATCTATTCTATAAGTAACAGGAAGCCAGTGTAAGGATTTAAGGACAGGAGTAATGTGCTCCGTTCTCTTGGTTCTAGTTAGAACTCTGGCAGCAGCGTTCTGAATGAGCNTGTGATAAAATGAAATAAGATACATAAAACAAAATAAAATACAATAAAAGTCAGATAAAATCAAATAAAATACAGTTACAGTGCAGTAAAAAGATGTAAGAGGAAATAAAAGTGCATTAGAGAAACCAGTCATGTAAATGCACTGGAGAACAGCAGAGTTTTTTATTTAGTTTTGAACGTTGCTAAAGTTGGGGCACCTTTGAGATCTTCAGGAAATTGGTTCCATCTGTGTGCAGCATAGCAGCTAAAAGCTGCTTCACCCTGTTTGGTTCTGGCTCGAGGAACAACCAGCTGACTGCTTCCTAAAGATCTAAGTGCCCTACTGGGTTTATATTCTTCAAGGAGATCAGAGATGTATTTTGGCCCAAGATTATTGAATGATTTATAAACTAGCAGCAGCACTTTAAAATCTATTCTATAAGTAACAGGAAGCCAGTGTAAGGATCTAAGGACAGGAGTAATGTGCTCAGCAAGACAGCAGCTAGGCTATTTGGGTCACCGGGTCTATCTGGTATCAGGTCTAGGTATATCTGTGTGTCGTCTGCGTAGCAATGAAAAGAGACGTTATGATGTTGGATGATTTGACCAAGTGTAAGCATGTAGATAGAGAATAAAATTGGACCTAAAATTGAACCTTGCAGTACACCACAGGTAATGTGAGTTGTAGAAGATGAGTAATTGCCTATGGTAGGATCTTTCTAAAAGGTAAGAATGAAACCAACAAAGTGCAGTGTCCTTGATGCCAACCCAGGTTTCAAAACGGTCAATTAAAATGGCATGCTCTACTGTGTCAAAATCTTCTATCAGGTCTAAAAGAATTAAAATTGCACCTTCCCCCCTATCTGCTGCTAAAAGGAGGTCATTTGTTACCTTAAGGAGTTTAGGCCCCAAAGAGGAAGAACCTGCTTTCAATGTATTCTTATCCAGAAAATTTGTCAAAATAAATCCAAACTTACACAGGGAACAGGGTTTGGAAACAGTTACAACCTTCTATGGGAATTTCTTTTGACTATGAAAAACACAGCACAGCATATAAACAACACACAACATATGCTTGCATGAGCTATATAATGAGTTGAAGACATGCATCAATATAAAGCAATAACATAATGATTTCACCCTTCTACACCACACAAGGGCTCCATTATCATCAGACAAACTTCCTGACTATGTATCCTGTGATAATACTGCTGCCATTAACTGTTTGCCAAACACCATTTAAATCAACATGTGCAAGGATCACACGGCAGTTAACGTAATGGGGTTGAGTATACACCTGCAGGCACACAAAATTGTAGTAAGGTGGTGAGCGTGTCTGTGTACACTAACAAACGCAAACACACACACACACACACACACACACACACACACACACACACTGCCCATGTGCACTGATGCATGCGCAGACTCAGGCAGTTAGCTTTCATTAAAAAGAGATTTAATTACTCAGTATCTTAATTGAAATGACACACAGCAACCCAGAGAAAGGGATACAGGCTGGAAAGAGGAGTGAGAATGACAAGACAAGAGCAGGAGAGAGCAACAGCAGGGAAAAAAAGAAAGACAGAGGAAAAGACGCCTGCTGTTTTAATTTGAAAGTAATATCTGTCTCATTAAATGTCCTCCTGATATTTCTGCTTGGGTTCTTCTCCAGACTTTCTGAAACCTGACTGGGATCATTACAGTGACAGCAGGCAGACACCATGCACTGATTATGTGCATGTTATCCCTGAATCATGAGCACTTACAGCTTTGTAGGTCACCATTTGAAATAGTCTCATGAAACTGGGACTCAGACAGGCAGAGACACCAACAAAGCTGAGAGAAATGGTTAACTTAATCTGTGTCTTACAAAGTAGGTTTCTCATTTTTTTAGTAAAAGTTTCCTCTTTTAATGATCAAGACTTTAATCAGTCCTTTGTTTCCTGCACGGAAATGTGAGCATCATATTATTGTCATGTGAATATTGTAGCACTGTTTTCTCATTTCTTCATCCACACAATCCTTTTACAGCATTTATTATTTGTACTGTCATCACAACAAAATACCTTTTATTTAATTTGTGTTTTTGTCCGTCAGATAGCAATATCTCCATAACTATGGGATGGTTTGCCATGATATTTTGTTCAGACATTCATGAGCCCCTGACATTTAATCTAGTGCCATCAACAGTTTAAAATTTCAAGTTGTCCTATGCTTTGGTTTCTAAAAAACCCCTAAGGAAAGTTATTGCCTCTGCACGCACATCACAACAGCCTCTTCTAGCTAACACCAACATGATAGTTGGTTGGGAGGACAGTGTTCCACCTTCGACTTGCACTGCAACCGCCAGGTGCTGACTTTTCAGGTGTTACAACATTGACTGTACTGGAGTTGTACCTTAAGATGGTGTCGCTGTCAGGATTGTCGAGTCTGAAGCAGAAGGAGAAGGACCCAAATGCAGACAGCAGAGGAAGCTCAAAGAGTTTTCAAGTTTTATTTAAACTCCTATGTGAGGCACAGGTAGGCAGGCAAACAAGAGGGTAACTCCAGGTACGCGAAAACACAGGAAAACTCAGACAAAGTGCACAGAAACCATCCAGACGCATGACATGTGACATAAGACAATGAACCGACAGGGAACAATGGAAAAGTTCAGGTATACATAGGGAAAGGCTAATGAGGGAATCAGGGGCAGGTGCGCAAAGGGGAGCAGGTGAAGACAATCAAAGATAACGACACAAGAGCAGGAACACACAGGAAACAAGAGACAAGATTACAAAATAAAACAGGACACTAAACAAAGAGTCCAGACCCTGACAGTCGCAATATTTCCATTGAGCATTGTTCTCGTTTACAGTGTAAAGCTCCCACGCTGGTACGTTTTGCCCTCTTCATCTTGCATCACCATTTCAGTAGTTTTCACTACTGAAGTTTTCACACTTTTTCTGCATAGGTGAAGTATGCCCTCTTGTTGTTGTTGTACAAGTTAATATATGTGAGCTCCGGAGAAATGGTACACAAAACATACATTGTTGGTTAATACATTTTTAGTCGTTTAAATTAATCAATGAATGATCATTAACATCCCTACTTTAGACATATATAGGAAAACAGTGTTGCATCTCACAACAGAGATACTGTATGCAGAACAGATGGTTCTAATCAGTGAGAATTGTTTAAACATTTGAAAGCACATATACAAGTCACTCTGAGAAGTTTGTCACTCATTTTGCTCTTTTAACTTGATTGATTTTTCAGAAGTCTGTCATTTAAAGTTATGTCAACTCTGATTCCAGAGAACTCACATGCTCAGTGTCCTCTCTCTGGATTTAGAGGCACTGAAATTTAAAAACCAAAGAAACAAATGGCCTTCCAGTTAGTGACCCTAACTGACATCATGAAAAGGGGAGGAAATAAAAAGCAGATAAGAGTTTAAATGAGCAAGGGAGTCCACATCGCACACTCCTATCTCATTATCTTCTCCAGCAGGTGTATGGAGTGTTTTCATGAGGATCCATCTCTTCAAAAGGAAGCAGGAAGCTGAACAAAACAAGCGCTCCTCTTGCCAAGGAGGACTCTGCAGCCAGATAGTACGTAGCTACCAAACTCCTTTTGGCTTCAACTCAACATTTCTGAAGCTGTTTATTCATGTTTATTAAAAAAATTAAATTAATGCCAAATCAATCTTGTATGACTATGTGTAAATGTATGCATGCGTGGGAGAATGTATACAGTAGATAATGTAGTGTTTGGCTTAATTCTGAAAACCACAGTAGTGTTTCATGTATGCATGCACGGAAAGTTAACAAAACAGCATTCTCTGAGCTTTTTTGCCTTCACAAAAGTTATACAGTAACTTTTTAACATTTTTTTGGATATCAAAGGAAAGTTTGCAGCTCTCAATAACATTTATTTGTCAAAGCCAAATCTCCTCATAGAGCCAAAATGGATGTTTCATTATGCACTGTAGTGTTGCCAGGGAACACATAAGGATTTGTTTGAAATAGTATAGAGTGATGGTCATTAAATGGTTTCAGCAGAATCCAAAAATCCTGGACTACTGGCAGAAAGAACTGTCATAAATATTAGTGATAAAAGTCAGGAGGCCTCCAGATTTAAAACTGTGTTTTTTCTTGTATTCATGTATGGTGAGGACCTCACAAGGACATATAAATTAGGACAATTTTAGGACAAGTAAGGATATTTTGTGCCTTTAAGCAGCTAGTTAGCTAGCAACCAGGATTAGGTTAATGTTAGGCATTTATGATATTTAACTATGGTCTATGGTCTTCTATGGTAAAAGTCTTCTTATCATTAATAGTTGGTCCATGCTTGTGTTTTGTATCAAAACAAATATCTGTAATAACAGAACAAAACCTCGCAGGTTATCAATGCGATCCGTCATCTTGCTCTTACTTCCGTTTGATCATTGTGCAACGCCCTCCTTTGATGACGCATCCTTGATTACAGTGGTTCTGCTCAAAACTGGTGGAAAAGCAGGCTGGTTCACTAGATAGTATCAAGGTTCCAAGAATCCTGAACGGAACCGGTTCAAGAACCAGAGATAATTTCGTGAAAAGAGGGCAAGAGAAAGAGAGAGAGAGTGGACGGTTTTGATGTTGGTGTGCTGTATTTTATCCAATCTTGTGTTTTGTGTTATCATTAACATTAGTGTTTTTATGCATTGTCCAAATATTTGGTCAATTGTACCTGTTGCTTTGGTCCAGGAACTTTCATGCTAATAAAGCCATTGAATAGAAACAAATGTGCGCTGCAGATGTGGACAGAAGTGTAGACTAGAAACAAAAAATTCATCATGAAGCCTAATGTTACTCTACAATTCTGTGGTTTATCAGCTAAGTGTATAAACTACACTGCCAAATAGACTGACAGCTGTCTCATGAATAGGTCTATCGCTGTCTCACTAGTTCTTCATCTCCTTGCAATTCTCATGCATTAATTCAGTGTTGTTGCCTGTGTAGTTGCTGTGGCTGCTATGACAAACAGTATAATGGTGTCCAAGATTTCTGTTTGTCAGTAAAATGCTCTAAAATTGTTGTAAATAGTTGTTACTAAGTATTAGATATAAATTACCCTGACCATTTAAATTAATACAGATACCGTGAATGTTGCCCAGCATTTAGTATGACATATATATATAGACTGAGTTTCTCTCAGCACCTGCAACTCTGACTGACACGAGAAACCAGTGTTCATTAGTTTTGATGAGTGGGAAATGTATTTATTTTTTTACAATCAATTTCAATAAGGCACGCAGCTGAAACCACTTTGTTAGAGCAGAGGACAAACTCAACCCATAATGTGTTCACACCCCTAATCGTTCGAGCTTAGAACGATTATGTCTAAAAGCTATTGTGCACAAAGCGCAGCATAATTGCCATCACCCTATTGCATTTTGAGAAACAGTAGGCTACTGTAACAAAAATATTATCCCTGTATGGTGGCAGAATAAATTAAACCACTGGCTTAAAAGCTGCATGAGGCAACTTTACACACTCATAATTCCGAATTCTGGAGCACCAAAACTGACAAAAGGTAGTATAAGCTATTCAGACAAGCCAAAATATAACTGAATACATCAATATATAATACTGTAAAAATAAATAAAGTTTTACACTCCTTTAACCTTCAGTGAGTTGGTAAAAAAGTGTAAAATATGTTTTGGAGTATAACAGGGCTCTGAAAGCGTAAGCTAAACTTTTCAGAGCTCTGTGAGACTGTGACCATAACTGACACCAGAATTTCTTTTCAGCAAGTGAATGGCCTTTTTAGTGAGAATAAATTGGATCCTCTTCTATTCTAAAGTCCCCCTTCAGGACTGAGGCTCATAAGATGGTTGTTTTTATACAGAAATCTTGCACTTTTGCAGTTTTCATCTTGTTCTGTGAGGCCAGTTAAGAACCTCCCAAACGTGGCCTTGGCATGGGTGTGCTAATGAAGGCTTAAATTAATGTCTTCTTATGTCAAGTATCAGAAAATGTCCCTGGTTCAGGCGGGTGTATAGATGGGAACTTGATACTGCGGCTCCACCGCGGTTCACTACTGCGCAGACTCTGCCTCCAAATGAGGTCACCAGCTCAAGATGGCAGCTCACGTAACCGGGATATTTTGGCTTCATTTTTGTACAGTAGGAGGAAGTGGAGATGCGTTGTCCATCTTTATATACAGTCTATGGTCAGGGGACACGGGGGAGACTGACTGACACTGATTAGAGTCTTTTTTATATATAAATTTCATGATGTTGATAGGTCCAAAAGGTTGACTGTATGTCAGCATTGGCCTCGCAAGGTTCAGGGCTGATTTAAAACAGTAAGAAACCCATGAAATGCTGAATCTCAAGCTCAATATAAACACCAGCATTGATGTGTTTCAGCACAGCACAGTCATATTATTTAGTTTACAGCTCAAAAAACACGTTTAAGTGTGCCGTACCGCTTTCTAATGTAATTGGCTGATTCAAATAAAGCATTTCAAATGTAAGAGAGAGAAAGAGAGCGATTCTGCCTGCCACAGCCTGCGGGATTCACTATCACTGTAAGATCCCAAACATTAGGGATTTGTGTAGTATTGATTAATTGTATAAAATTGTAGCGTACTGTATTGTATAGCAATCAGTATAATATAGAACCTGCATGTGACACATGTGTATTCAGTATGTATATGTAATATGATATGTAAACTGCTTTGGCAACAACACGTTGTTGTTTTTTTGTTCTTGTCATTAAAGTTATTTGAATTTGAGAGAGAGAGAGAGAGAGAGAGAGAGAGAAGGAGGGAGAACTGAACTCTTGTAAGGTGGTATCAGCTTTATGATTTTGGAAAGGTGAAGGGTCACAGCCTCTGCGTGTGCATGTAACGGATATCCATGCACAGAGACCTCTCCTTCTGCCCTGTCTCAACCTCCAGGGTTACCGACACACCGCTGGTAAAGGCGAGGAAAGTTATTCATTATTCATGGGTCTACAGATACATACAGTCTGCAGATCTTCATCACACAAACACATGCATACACTACTTGTCTCTGTCTTTTTGTGTCAGGGTCAGAGCAGCTATGACCTCTGACCTCTCTGTCTCTGTGTAAGCCATCAGATCTCCCAGTCATTGTACTGTGAAGGCATGCACACACACACAGATACACACACACAAAGAGGGGGAGAGAGAAAGAGGTCAAGGGAGGTACAGTATGGCCAAGATCTCCTGTCTCCATCTCCTATATTTATTAGCTGACCCCATTCATTATATAGTGACCCACATGAATTATACATTACCACACAGACATACAGTCCTCAGTTCCTCTAAGTTTATTGCCCTTTTGTTTTTCTTCCATCTTTGTTTTCATTCATATATATATATATATATATATGTATATTAATTACATTGAATTATATTACATACATTTTGTTAGATTTAACATAATTAAGAAAGGTGAATTTTAATGAAAGTTTGCGAGGTTAACTGAGCCCGAGTTTATGTGGTATATATCATTCCAAAATCATGTAGTTGTTGTCAATTCAAATCCACAGAGCCACTAGCACTGGCTAAAGAGTCATGCAGCTGAGATGAAGTTTTTTTTTTTCTAAGACAAGCATTTCAGTGCCTCAGACTTTCACCAAGGCTTACAGATTCATGGTTTCAGATCACATAACCACACACAGGTGCAACCAATGAGCTGCCACATGCACAAACACACACACACACACACACAAACACACATTTGCACCCAGCTCAATTAAGTCAGAGAAAGAAGTACTACACGAGAAAAAAGTACATGTTTGAACATATACCGAAAAGGCCACTGTTGGTGTAACACACAAGTAAAACATACAAGTAATAAAAATTTTTTATTAAACCAGCGCGATATGACAAGACTTAATGCCAAAAGCCTACCAGTGACTGTACATGTCATACACATACACACCACAACACATTACAAACACCACCACCATTCACTACAGCCTCCAATATACCACTGAGTTGAATAAACATCACTCAGCATCTTTGGTCACAAGGACAATATTTCTTCAACCCGATTGAAATCATTCTGATTAGAGATTCCAACTTAACTTAACATGGACGCTACATAAACTGATCCAATAAGATGTGCGTTTACATGCCTGAAGCTTTTAAACAGAATAGAACTCTTTTGACATGTGCAAAGTGGTTCTGCCTGCTGTGAAGCGTCTAATCTGCCAGAAATATGACAGAAGAAGAAGCTTTTTTTTCGGCTTCATTCATCTTTTCAAACACTTTGAACATCTCGTTGCTTTGAGCCTTTCGACCATCGAGGAGTTCAACAATCCTTAAATCTTTTAAGGTCTCCAACCTTAAAAAACCTTAAAAGTTCTGTTTTGCTGCCGCCATGTTTCTGTCCCTCCTTGTTCACGTCACCTAATGTTCCCCCCATGTGGGGCAAACACGCGCAGAAAGAAAATATTTATTCCAACCAGAGAAACGATCAGATTACGCATTTACATGGTTATTAAGCGCTAATATTTTCCTATTGAATGGATTATCAAAGGTTTACACCACATCTCTCAACCCGTTCCTTCTGTTCGGGCCAGTCTCTTCCGACTGAGGTTGTTACATGAGGAATTTTTATTCTGATTGGGCTGTTATTCCAATTATTAGTGGAATATTAGGGCACATAAATGCAGCTTATGACAGCTAAGCAAGACAATAATAATATTAACAAAAATAATCATTTATAATAATTTCCTCAAAAACCTCTCTTCCCCCTCACTCTGTCACACTAATAATTATCTCTCCCTTCATTTTTCCATTTATAAAGCCCCCCCAATCCCATCCTTTTTTTACCCCTTCCCCACTCTGAAACCGCTGTCCTTCCATCTCTTCTTTCTTTCATTTTACAGTAAAGCAGTTTCTCTCTTACTTTGGTTTCTCCTCACATTCTCCCCTTTGAGCTATTCCCTCTCTCTGTCTTCCTTTTCCTCCTCCAGCTGAATCAGTCTCAGCTCTCAACTTCCCTCTGCTTTGTTGTCCCTCCAAAGCCAATCTCTCCATTCACTGTTCTAATTAGAGCGTTCATTCCCAGTGACTCTGCCCCATACCTCCACACCGCTCGATGGGAGTTCTCCATGTTAAATAATGGATGAGAGCTAGTGAAGGACCTGTGTGTGTGTGTGTGTGTGTGGGTGTGTGTGTGTGAGCGAGTGAGTGAGGGACTGAGTGGGATGTAGTGTGTGTAAACAAGCGTGAGAGCGTCACAGAGAGAATGAGTGTGTTTTCTATGTGTGTGTCTGATTCTATCTTTGTGTGTCTGATTCTATCTTTGTGTGTGTGTGTGTGTGTGTGTGTGTGTGTGCGCGTGTGCGTGTGTGGGCCGCAGGGACAGGCCTTTGCCATGGTAATACATCATTGTCATCCAGCCTACTGCCTGAAGGACCCCTTCATAAGAGCGAGGAACCCATCACTCTAGAAGGGCATCTCAACGGGCACCATGGGGGCCCTTTAGTCATTTAGCCTGGAGTAATGGGCCACACACACACACACACACACACACACACACACACAAACACACATTTGTAAGCACACACAGGCATGCAAAAGCACACAAATGCAAGAAACACACATCAAACCAACTTAGACACAACTTATACCTGATAATATTTTCTAGTTTAATGTCTTTTACCCAGAAAGCCGATGTGCATTTTTTTTAGACACAATGTCTGTGCTCAAGAGGCAGGAGAGGAAAATGGAGAGCAGGCAAACACGAGGTGAAAGCTTCATTAGGATGATCATTAAATATGGATAAACTCATTCCACAGATCAAAATAGAGACAGAGGAGCCGAGGCCATAAAGTGCGACAAGGGGAGGGGGGGTTGTTCACAGCAAATCACTTGAGAACTCACATGGTGGAGAAAATCTTCCTACATCCTCCTCTGTCTATATTTGAAGTCCCAGAAAAGATTTGTGCAAGTCAACATTAGAGTGGTTGCTGCAAACTGGTGTATAATGTTTGCTTTCATTTTCTTCTTTCTTGATTATATTTTGTAGTTTAACTCTAATTGCAGCTTCTCTGATCTACATTTGCAACCCCAGAAATGCCAGCTTGTGCGTCGTCTTAATTGTGTATGAGAGGGTTTAATACACAGGGAGAGAGGCACACACAGGGCTGTCTGAAAGCTGTTTGTCATGAGGAGGTGACTTTGGTCAGACTGTGTCCTGTCTGGATCTGGAAGGACACACTGTCACAGCCAATGACACACATGCCCACACACACACACACACACACACACACACCTCTTTCTGTGTCTTAGTGTGTCAGGGCCAGCAGGACAGTGTCACCCCTGAATGACAATGACAAAAATATGTCCTTCTGTCCATTTCTTTGTTTATCGCTCCACAAATTATTTTTGAAAACTGCAATGCACTTGTAGTTAGAACTGGAAATACACATCACATGAACAGTTTTTATGAAAAGGTTTCAAAGACAGCCCATGGGAGTTTGCAGGAACATAACTTCCATGCACAAAAATACCATGACATGGATCCAAATGTAATATATTATAATATAATTTAGCACAGCAGTCTTAGTTAAAGACACAGGTTGGCAGCTATTTTGTAGGAAAACAAGTTAAAAGTATAATACTTCATATATTATCTGATGTTTTGAGACTGATGTACCTTCATGAACTCTGCATTTATTTAATGGAGCACAGCAGGGAAAACTATATCAAAGTTTCAACAGAAATGTTGTCAGTCACTGTGAAGTGCTTGAGAGATGAAAACAGTCAACAAGACAACAGAAATTAACATTAATTAACCTGTAATAAGAATATCAACGTTCCCCTAATGAGTGACAACTCACAGGCTCAAAATAGTGCCTATGAATACTATGGATGGAGTTTAGTGGCAATCCTTCCAATGCAATATAATATCTTTATTTAGCAAAACAAAGTTACAAATTGCTTCACATAGCAAGCTACAACACATACTGTAAATCATGACATAGATACACATAAGAAAACACAATAAAAGAAAGAAAGTACTAAACGAACCACATAAAAAATGTATATAGTAATGGTTAGAGCTGCCTACTACCATGTCAAAAAAAATCTCTTCATCCATTTCCCACTCACTAAGCACAATAGCAACGGACTTTAAGTGATGATTAAAAAGCTGTATGACCCGAGACAAAAGCAGGGTTGGTTTTAGTGAAAGCAGCCGGTGAATTCTGGGATAATTCAGGGTTTTAAAAAAAGTTCTGTCCTGCTTATGCGAGCTCTGTGACTCCTTTAAATAAAGCTGACTTCACCTGCAGCTCTCTGTCCTCTGTCTGTGCCACTTTCATGAGCCTTCTTTAGGTATTCCCTCTCCCTCAATACATCCCTCTATCCCAAGACACTTAACAGATTTCTCCTTCCCTACAACCACCTCCTCTCAGACATCCTTCCCTCCTTTCACCTCCTACTCCCCTTCTTTCCATGTGTACCTCCCCTTCTTACATCTAACTGATCCCACCCTTCTTCTCTTCCCTCTTTCCCATTAATCATCACTCCTCTCTCCCTTATTCTCTTCTTTTTATTTGTCTTTCACAATTCTCCCGCCATCCCTAGTACTATATTGCTGCTTCTGTTTTTGTCTGTGTGATTCTCCTTCCTTCTCTTAGTCAAGTCTTTATTTTCTCCTCCATCATTCTTGCTGCTCCTATTCTTTCCTTACTTCTTTTTCATCTCTTTCTGTTTTTCTTTTTTGTTTCTTCCCCCCCACTATATGTTTTTTTTTTTACCATTTTCCTAATTTCTTCCTGTACTTTTATTCTCTTTCTCCCTCCTTCCATCTATTTTTTATTGTCCTCATTGTCCTGTTTCTATTCATTTGTGACAGTTTTAGTCAACCAACAGATGGCTTTTGTCAACCAGCGTGTCCTTCTTTAAATGCTCTATAAATAAACTTGAGTCCTTGTCTCTTTTCTTTCTCCTCCCCTACCTTCATCCCTCTATCATCCCTCCTCTTCCTCTCTGACCTCTTGTCAGTCAGCTCTGTCCTCAGCCAGCTGGCTCGTCAGCACTAATGAAAATCCTTTACACTTTATTAACCAGGACTAATGAAGCACCCCACCACTCCCAGTGTGTGTTTATGTGTGTGTGTGTCAGGTGAATGTGTGAATATGTGGATTTGCTTTTTTTCCCAGTTTAAGTGTTAGTGTGTATGTGTTGTAATGCTTATACATTTTTGTGTGTGTTTGTCTATTTTTGTCTGACATTGACTGCTGTGACGGTGTGCCACCGTTTTGTACTTTGAGAAAGATTTGGATACATTTAGTTGTGTATTTTGGACCAATCAAAAAGCTGACATGAGCTTTGCATTTACAGCGTGTGCTGTCTTCAAACCAACTGTCTCATCAGAACTGAGCTGAAGAAATTCCAGTGAAATACCCAATGTGGGGTTCAGTGTCTTGACCAAGGACATGCGGGCAGGGGGTCAAATCACCAATCCTGTGATTAGTTGACCCCCTCTATCAAACATGTTTTTATGGATATATTTGGCACATAATCTTAACCAACACATAACCGTATCACATATTGCATAGTGTCTTTTTTTGCCATGCTATGGAGAGTGATGTTTGGTTGGTTGGTCTTTCTGTCCAGACTGAAATATCTCGACAAGTATGAGATGGACTGCAATGGCATTTTGTACAGACATCCATGGGCCCCAGAAGATGAATCCTGCTGACTTTGGTGATCATCTTACTTTTCCTCTCACGCCACCATGAGGTTGACATTTTTGGCTTTTAGTAAAATGTCACGACAACTATTGGATGAATTACCATGAAATTTGGTACAGACATTTGTGTCCCCCTCAGGATGAATTGTAATCACTTATAATCCTCTGATGTTTCCTCTACACCACCTTCAGGTCAAAATTGAAATTTGTCCAATACTTTGGTTTATATTATGGTTGTTAGAATGTTAGCATAGATGTTTAGCATTTAGCTCAAAGTACCACTTTGCCTAAGTACAGCCTCACAGAGCCACTATCTATGGCACTAGGGCATCTGTATACAGTCAAGTACAATACATAGAGGAACAAAACTGTATTTCTCCTGGTCCCCGTTGCAAAACAAAAGACAATGCAATGATTGATGCAACATTCAGTGGGAGTGAAACAAACATTCAGAGTACACATGTGGTGCAACAACAAGATACAAGAAACAAGAACAAGAAGAAAACAAGATACAAAAGAAGGCACAAACATGTAGTGCAATATGCAGGACAACTATACAGGAGGGCAGCTGTTAGTCAGAAGGTGGAGTGGGTCATCCATAAATCTGAGTTTTGGCGGTTCGATCCCCGGCTTGAATTGGGGATGTGTGTGTGAAAGAGACTAATCTGTGAAGTGTTATATAAGTGACGTCAATTTACCAAGAGTTATACAAATATGAGTAGGTGTAGTGCTATTAAACAAGCCAATAAAATAATAATGTCATGTCTCTAGCTTTTTTAATCTGTTTTTAGCTCTGGACACACACACACACACACACACACACAATGTTATAGGTAAAGCTAAATGGGACTCCAGACTCTGAGGAGAGCAGGTATGAATGAAAGAATTAAATGGAAGTCGATTTAGACAGAAAGTTGATGACTAGATTATAAAACCGAAAAAGAAGAGAATTTATTTGCAGAGATAAAAGCAGGTAGAAAATGAAAAGATAATTATTCTAATACTATGGTAATGGGCTTGTCAAACAAGAGTTTCCACTAAGCTAGATACTGTGAAGTCTGTGTGTAAAAAGTGTCTTGTTTCTGAATTGGCAGTTTTCTGGGCCCTCAGACCCTGTACTTCATTCTGAACAACAGCAGAGAAAACTAAACGACAAGCAATTACAGACAACAAGCAATTACTTGTGCTGAGTTCTCCAGCACACAACTTTATGTGCACTACACAGCATCTGTAATGAACACACATGATATTATGCATGCACACCGCTGACAGGCAACACACTTACACAAGCCAGTTCAGAGGGTCTTCGTGGGACAAAGAGGATTTGCCAGCTTCTAAAAGGTTATGTAGAAAAACATCAACATGATACCGCTGTGGCCGTGTGGTGTCAGGTGACTGTCAGAGGTCTCTCTCGCCCCTGCCTGTCACTCTTCCTCTCTGGCATGGACGTACAAGCACGCACGCATGGTCTGACAGAATCTTGGCTGGCATTAAACTGTCACCAGGCGCTGAGCCAGGTGGACCGACCTCTCTGGCCGCCAGACTGCCTGGATGATGTCTGCTCTACAATAACAACAAGAGGGTTGGAAAGAGGGAGAGAGGAGTGAAAGAAAAGGTGGATGAACAGACTGATAAAGTGTGATTGCACAGGGCAGCTGGTTTTCGTTGGTCCAAAGTGGAGTGGCGAAGTTAGTACACCTTTAAGAGTGGTTCAAACTGCTTAATTAGAAGCATGATGCCAGGTGGTTCTGGTGAAGTAGAGTTATACAGGATGACCTCTGATTTCCTGGCTTGGATCTACATTCTCTAGTTTTACAAGAGGAAGAAATGAAGATAATAAGCTGAGACGGAGGACCACATCTCATCCAGTGTTTGTTGGGCTGTAGATTTCAGCATGAAACCTGGACTCCAATTCCAATTTCATACAACCTGGGTTTATTGTCATACTTTTGGCCATAATTTCTATCAGTATTGATAACATTGTACTCATCCCTGGTTAGTTTGGGAAGAGAAAAATCCTGTTTACAACCGGATTGTCTGACTACTCATGACACTTGATTTGACTAGAGACTCAAGTCAGACGTTTTCACCCCAGAACAATAAACCATAAATAAGACGGTGCCAGGCAGACCTTTAATTGCATTGAAATAATTACACATACACATAAAACATTATCACATGTCACCATACCATACAAATTCCGAAACTCTTGGATTGTTAAGCTGTTTCTCTTTCTGTAGGTGGCTTGAAAACCATTCTCTCATGACTAAATGCACAAAAGATGTCCTGGAAGAGTGCTGAGATCTGCAGCCATGAGGTGCCTGGTTTAGTTGTTGAGTGTCACCTCATGTCAAATGGCATCGTGGTCATCCTGTCAAATAAACCCCAAAAATAAATAAATAAATAAAACAAGAAAAATATTCCAATTTCCACTGAACTGCTTTAAAATTGGTCCGTAACATGTCCTTAAAGCCAAAGTAACATCCAGAGGAAAAATGGGAAATCTTTCAGGTTCTTGCTGGACTTATATTGGTCATATGGTTTTATCGAAATATGTAAAGAATAAAATAAAATTTGTATTTTCTTCCACCAAGTGATGTATGGCCATTCAAGCACAATGAAGACATAAATTGGAAGGTCAGAAAATGTACTGTATAAACAAACTTAAAGGCTGCACTCATGTACAGAAACAATTGTGACGGCCCAAGGGCTTCTGCCAGGGTGTTGTGGTGGCCATGATTATGTCTTTCAGTGTTGCTGGCCCTGGTTGG
>LKNJ01006846.1:6440-19617 GCA_002120245.1 Maccullochella peelii
GAAAGCATAAGTAATACCAGACATCTTGTTCATTGAATACTTTGGACTTGTTATTGTGCATCATCAGTGCTAAGCACACCCACAAAGGAAAAATCAAAAAGTGAATTTCTGTGACTGTCACACTGCTCTTCACTGTCCCCTTTTGTCTTCTCTAGTGATCAAACGTAGCTCAGGAAGAAATATTGTAGTTGGTAATAAGTATTAGCTGAAACTTGAAACAAGTGCAGTGGAGCGAGTCCAACCCTTTTTATGTGATCTCTGCACTTGGTTTGGCCCTCACCAGAGTTCAAAAGCATTTATAGTCTGTCTAAATAAACCGAACAGATAGTGTGCGCACACACCAGAGTGGAGTCAAGGGACCTTGGGAGATCCAAGCAAAGAAGAACAGGAAAAGTCACTAGATAATCTAAGAATGCACATAGTGTCTCTTTAATCAAAGGCTCCACTCAGAGTAAAGTGCTGTGATATTAAGAACGGTCTAATCAACAATAAAAAACTGGCTTTTCACTCTCAAATGACTGACAGTGACGTAATCATTAAAATTACAAATATGTGCACGGACTTCACAGATGTTCACTTTCCTACTGTGCTCTCTACTGTCACAAGAATACACACATACATTCTGAAGGCTACGTAGACCGAAGACACCACCACTTACCTGATCCATATAAGCGAGTTGTAGAACTCTTGGTCGATGGACTCCAGATCTTTCAGTATTAGCTTCTTGTTCAGCATGCGTTTGTAGAAAGGCAGAGAGAAGCCTGTGTCAATGAACTTGCCATGGAAAAGTGCCTGCAGCAAGAGATAAATAAAGAGAGAGAATTTTTTTCTTACTGTGCTGGTCAATTTGAAAATATGATATCTACGGTGGTATATCGATCACATGTATTGTATATAAGGAAAGTGAAAACAGCCTCAGACACCACCCTGATGAAGGCAAGATAACTGAAAACATTTCATGAATACAGCACAGTGTACTGCAGAAGAGTTGTGCAACTTTGACAATGTGAAAATATGAACACATAAAGACTGTGCACAGTCTCAAAGTGCATTTGTGTTTGTAACTAAATACACCCTAACAACTTTTTTGTTTCGACATGTTTTATTATATCACGTTTGGTTATTTTAGTCAACATATTTGGCGTAAAAATGTCAGCCTGTTTCACTTCTTGTGTTTGCGTAGGTGTTGGGTGTTATCAGGATTGTTTGCATGTGAACTTGCCATTGCGATGAAGCGGCCTATGAAGCAAAAGTAGGAGAGGTGGTCTGGGTTGATAGCCGAAGCCGGGTTGATCTGCAAACAGTAGTTGCTCTTGCCGGCGTACTCAAAAAGACAGTACATAGGGTTCAGCACTTCATGGGACAACAAGAAGAACCACTCTCTGCAAAGTGAGGTGTGGGACAAAAAGAAAAGAGGAAGGGCAGAGGCGAGGAGAGAGGACGAAGATAACAGAGTGTATGTAAGGGGGGATATTAGAATAGAAATGGGGAAGGAAATGAAAGGAGGAAAAGATAGAAGAGAGAGAGGGGGGATAACCAATTACTGTTTACATTTTGCAAAAAGATAGTGTGCACTAAAATATATATTGTCTATATTACCGTGCTAAACCACCATAGTCTAGACCTTCCTCGCCCCTGAAGATGACATAGAGTCTCCTCCTCAAGTCGTAAGGCTTTAGGGCCATGATCTAATAAACAAAGAAGGCACACACGAGATCAGCTGGAATGCATCACTGCACTTGTGTATACTGTATGTGCTGTATAACATTAGTTTAAACTTAAACTGCACAGTGGTAGAATGACCCTCTTACTTGCTGGAAAGAGTCTTCAAACAACGTCTGTCTGGAGACGGTGATCTTCACATGGCTAGGGAGAGCATTGGACTGAGGAAAGACACGGCAAAACATCAATGTATTGGGGGGGTTCAGGACGAGTAACTGAGAACAAGGAATAAGAGAGATGGAGTAAGAAAGAGAACACCTACCTGGCACAAGTAGCGAAAATGGGCAAGCTTCCATCGGAAGCTGCGCTCATAAGCAATTTGAGGGCCTTTGGTGCTGAGAGGAACAAAAAGATTTAAAAGGTCAAAACGTTACAAAGTCAAACATTGTAAGCTGATAGATGCAATGAAATGGAAACAAAGCTTATTTCTATAGGGGTGAACAGTTGCATCTTCACCATAATGAAAAAAAATGTGGCGCATGTGAAATATGCTCTGGTATGGTCCCATGAAGCTAACATTTGGAAAGATTTCCTGGCTTTCAGAGAAAATATATCAAATTCCCTCAGCGTCCCTGTGTGAACTATAACCCTTTAAATTAAATACCAGTGGGAACATTTTTTTTCTGAATAAACATATTTTTCTTTACCTTCCTTGAGCTTTAAGTACATTGACTAACATTACTCCATCTGGCTTCCATGGCTGCAGCTCTTCAGGCTACAGACAAACCACAGCCTCTGGCATGGCCTCCGGTAACATGTAATTTAATTTGAGTAAATGAGTAAATTATTTTAAAATGTGTTCTTACACAGAGGACTTTCCAGTACGGGGGTCGCTGAAAGTGGTGGTTCGGGTGTTATGATCCACAAAGTATCGAACCCCTTCCCTTGTGTACCGGATCTCCCAACCTTCAGGCAGAGGATCCTCATTCTGTAGCCTGCACACACACAGACCAGTTATATACATGGACTGATACATGTGTAAAATGGAAGCGCTGTCCAACGACAAGACGTACATCCAAAACACTTAAGACAACATTTGATTGAACACAACGCTGGAAAAACTCTTCAACTCCACATGGACCTTTGAAACATTGCAACAGACTTTACTCCATACTTGGTTGTGGACGTGTTTTTGTCAAACTACAGCTGTGAAATCTAGTCAGGCCAGAGACACTACATAAAACATGAGTGAAACATCTTCCATGTTAGCAAAACCCTCAGGGTAATGTTTGAAAATAATGTTACTATTTCCTTAAAAGTTAATATGGACAAGCCCAAAACAAATTAATGGATTGCTGAACAAGCTTGATCTGTTAATGGTATTTCATGGTTTTTAATGGTAAAAATTCTGCTTGAAAATCATATCATATTTGGAGAATGGACCAACTTTTAAAGGCTGTACAACATCTGTGGTCTGAACTGCAATATTGGTTACAATCTAGATTGTATCATCTTATAACAGGGCTCGTACAGCTTTTTAAGAGTAAAATTCAAGCACTTTTAAAAAGGTACCTAAACCAAAAATTTCACCCAATGTCAGCTGGGATTGGCTCCAGCCCCCCTGCGACCCTCTGAGGATAAGCGGTATAGATAGTGGATGGATGGATGGATGGATGGATGGAAATGCCAGGAGACAACAAACAAATATGACGACAAGATCGTTTCATGTAAAATATAAAAAGATTTTTGATTTACATGAGTGATTGTGTAGATGATGAAACACTAGATTATCTTGAAAATCAAGCATTTTTCAAGGAGTATATTCGAATTCAAGCATATTCCTAACCTTGAAAACATAACAGTTAAAATTAAGCATTTTCCAA
Organism: Maccullochella peelii; assembly: GCA_002120245.1. NCBI lineage: Eukaryota > Metazoa > Chordata > Actinopteri > Centrarchiformes > Percichthyidae > Maccullochella > Maccullochella peelii. The sequence continues at coordinate 9,986 of LKNJ01006846.1, forward strand.
ACTTTCAAGACTTTGTACGAACCCTGTTATAATCATATTGTACAACAAGCTGTTGCAGCTTCCACTGTTTTTCTAAAACAAATTCACCAACAGGTTAATTGTGTTATCATGGCTGAAAGACAGTGGGATCATTTCTGGTACTGATGGGGGATGGGCAAATGAGTTTGAATTGCTTTCATGATTATAGATTGTTCTTTCCCTGTAGCTCATAACCTGCTGTCGTGCTGGAAAAATACTTCAAACATCTGTTTCAAGAATGCATTCTATGACTACTGATTAAGGTCATGTAACTAATATTAAGTTTTTGAAACTAATATAAAGTTCATGGTTTAGACCCTGATATTGATTTGGATATGCTTCTCATCCGATTTATTTTTTACAAATCAAAAAACAAGGGTTATTGTGAAAGAAAGACTGTTTTATCTAAACGTTCAGACAGTCTGGAGCCCAAAAGAACTGCAGTGATCGGCATATCTTGTTCTTGTAGGTTAAATGTTACCATACATCATGTTTTGTCACAAGGCTCATCCTGACTTCACTTAAACCGGGTCAGAAAAGCAGACGTGTCCTCCCCCTCCAGCACACATTCAATGAACTCACTATACCGCAGTTGCTGCCTCAGGATTTTCTTTGCTGGAAATGTATTCGATAGCTTAATAAAATTAAAGATTGATTTTAAAGTTATGCCAAAGTTCCTTTGACGTTTATTAGCCCAGCGCAAGGGCGTGATTTTTTTCAATGAGTAAAAATTAAGACACTTTTCTAGAAAGTAGACTTCAGCCAATAGACAGTACATACAGAATATAATTTGTGCACCTTCTGAGGAAGTCCAACTATGGTATTAGTAAGAACATCCTGAAACTGGTTAACACTGGTCTAAGCGGCAAAAAAATAGTCTATTTTGGCACATTAGTTTGAGACTAATAAAACTACTGGTAAACATCAGAGAGAAGTGCAATATCAATGTGGTGCAGGACAGGAAAGGCCCATTAACTCCTAGATAACCTTTTACATTTAAAATGATCATGATGATCAAATCAATAGTTATAAATTCAGTCTTCCTGTTTCATTAGGTTAGCCACCTTACAGCACTCACACAGGCGTCTGTGAGTTATGATGTACAATATATCCTTGTGCATTTTATATGAACTCTCTAAGTTGACCACAGTGAGGCCATGTGTGAAAAATACAGTTTCCATTTTCTTTCCTACTGTGTTTTTTCTGGCACTGAGCTCACCCTTGGGTTCGGGGGTCTTCCCACTGCGTTGTCTTGGTGTTGTGGTTGACAAAGTACACTCGGTCATTGGAGTCCACACGTCTCTCTAAAGTTAAACACAGACAGGAATCCGTAGCTTAATAAACAGAATGGACAGTTGGCCCCACAATGTGGCAACACATGTCAGATTATCACCAGCGCTGACTCATACTACAAATGTAAGACTTATTCGACTACTGGTCATCTGTGATCTTTGTGGCCAGCGAGTAGTGACAGCAGAAGGAAGGAGTTCATGGGGAGGAAGTTGAGAGGACAGTCAAGATGGTGGAGGCAACCAAACAATTTGGATACATTCAGAATAATCTTAATTTGGAGATGATACAATAAAAATAGTTGCAATGTGTACCGATACATTTCTGTGTTTTTCTTATCACCAAGAACTGACGATGTACATCCATTTCCCATTTAAAGTAGAACAACTGACAACAAGTGGAAAATATGTACAGCATTTAGAATGAAGAATGTGAACTCACCCCAACCAGGAGGTAGCGGGCCAAGAGGATCGTTCTCAGCGGACATCATGGATGCCTGAAAACGAGGGATGCACACATGGACATCCATTTAGAAAACACAAAAATATTCCAAATATGTAGGATATTAAAAAACATTAAAAAAAAAGAATTGAAATATAAATATATTCCACAACAGGGATCAGGGAAATGGGGAATATTCCAAATGAAAACTAAATGAGAAGTAATGCTGGCAAGAGGGCCTCTGTGGCTGGTTACTGCTCAGTACTTCCTGGCTGTCTGTCTTTTGATTTGTGTTGTAAGTTAATCACCATCAGTGAAAATGACATCACTGCTGAGATCAAAGACTATGGAGATGGACCCTCACAAAGATAACCAGATTAGGGCAGAGGCTGGGACATGCATATTTTTATTTCTGACAAGGTAAAGTTCTCACCTTTAGGCTAAATGAGCTGAGCTGCGTATTGAGTGAGCGGGGTTCTCAAACAAATGCACCCAGAGAAAGAGATGTGATTCATTGGCCGAAGGATGGAAAGCACATAAGTTTAACATAATTTATAATTTATTAATTTATAACCATCATCAGAAGTTGCACTGTGATGTCTAAGCTCATCATGATGACAAGATTGACAATGACTTTTTTATCTTTGCCAATTAGGAGAGAAAAAACACATCATGGGTGTGAGAAAACAATCCGGTTCATTTGTCTTTGATTCACTCTATACCTGCCAATATGGCTAATCATGTTCTGACTTGTCTTTTAACAACCTTCAATGCGGTCACTGGATTCCATTCATTTTACTATGGTATGAAAATTAACTTGCAATGACTTGAAACTTGCTGGAGTTAGGTATCACGGTAAGTGTCATTTCCGCTTTTAGTGTTGTCAAAGTTGCATCGTTGTAGTTGCATTATGCATTATTATTGCTGGTAATACAGTTTTAGGTGCAGATGTATAGGGAAAGTCTGCACAGAAATGAATAGAAGATATGACTTTTTTTTACCAAGCATATCTAATATTTGTGATTTGTTGTTAAAGGGCTGGATATGCAAAAATCTGGCCCTTTTAAATGGGTGCCTTTAAATTCTCTAAAAAGACAATTTCAGAGCTCTAGATAATGGTAGAAGGGTTCTGGACTGCTACAAAACGTGCAATATCTGAGCCATTACAGGCTGCAAAGAGATCACTGACATCACAGATCACCAGAATCTAAATGATCTTCACAGATTTTCAAAGATTTTTAAAAGTGGTTTCAGCCAGAGCCACAGATGTTTTATCAGTTGTCTGTAGTGCTGGGTAAGTATTGGGGAATGGCTTGAGCTAAATGAACACTTTAAAAGGTGACGAGCTGATAAAAGCTTAAAGCTGGATGGAGTCAGGTGACTCAATAATGCATAGGGTTCACTGAGCGTAAAATCAAAAGAATGCAGTTTCGCAGATTGGAAGCATTTATCTTTAGTCACCAAAATTGGACTTGTATATCAGGAATTAAAAATAACCTGCTGCTTAATGCACAAATTCACATGGTGTTTGTAATTGCAAAGAGTGCAAATGTTTCAGCCCATGTGGCCTTTTCTCAGTGCAGGGGAACATGACTTCCCTTTGGAAAAGGGACATGAATAGCATACAAGACCATATACTAATATTCAAGTAATCTAAATTTCACTAATTTACAAATGGAGGACACACTGGCCATATTGCTTTTTTGCATGCACTAGTATGGCCTCTCTTTTAAACAGGGAACGTCAACGTTAATTGATTATTAGTATGTGGAATGTTGGTATGTACAGTATCATGTGAGTGGTATTTCACAGAACTAAAACTAAAACTAAGAAAGAATGTTGACAAACTAAATTATTAGGCAGGAGAACTAAATCAGCAACGCATGTATTTCACAGGTGTGAAAAAAAAATGTTTTAAGGGGGTTGCGGGGACAAGAGGATGGAGGAAGGGTGGGGGTGGATATTGGAGGTGGGATTGTCTTACAGAGTAGAGGTATCTCTGGTTAAACTGGTGCATAGCTCCCTGCAGCTGGCTGCGTTGGCTCTGCCACTGCTCAAAATTGCGGACTGATTCCATAGTGGGACGCTGCCACGTGGTGGTGCGGGTGTTGTGGTCCACATAATAGATCCTGCCCCGGTCATCCACTCGGCGCTCCCAACTGGCAGAGTGAAAGAGACGGACAGTGCAATAAACAGACAGACACACAAAAAGCAACCTGGTTAGCGAATGAATGAGCCAGCCAGAAGCATCCAAAGTACACTTCACAGGTTCTCAGAATGAGATTTAAATAAAAGATTATTTTATGATTGATACCTGAAACTGACTTATAGGCAATTACATTTAAAATAAATGAAAGAGCCTGAAGAAACTACTCACAACTGAACACAATTCATTAAAGTTCTGTAAGTGTAAATGATCAACAACCAATCATAGAAACAATACTTCTGTTTGATGATGTGTTACCAGACATTAGCTCTCACTGAAACTGACTTAATCACGAGTTAAACTTACCTCAAACAAACCTTGAACATAACCTACACCTTTTATTTTCTAAGTAGACTTAGCATGAGTGGAATAACATACCCTGAGGTGTCTTGATGTAGAAAATAACAGACTTGGAGGAGAAAACACCAAGGCGCTTCACAGGACTAATTGCCTTCAGCTCTTTGGTTATATTCATATATCAGGACACTTCATTATGAAGTATCAGTTGCTTCATTATGTCTAAATCTATGGAGAACAAATGCAAGTGCAATAAATTAAATTGAAACTAAGTAACAATACCATTAGTCTGCAGCTACACAATTTGTGTTTAGTTCCAGAAATGGTTGAAACAGGCTTATGTATGGAAGCCAAAAAGACACTGCTAAAACGGACGGATGAACCCGGTATAGTTATAGATTCCATGTCTGAAGGCAGAAAGTGAGCAAAAGGAAAGACACTCACCCTGGTGGTAGTGGCTGTGGTCTTTCCCAGGTAGTAGTCCTGGTGTTGTGGTCTACATAGTACGTTCTCCCATGCGGGTCTTTCCTCTGCTCCCACCTTAAAGACCCAACAATTTGGGGGGAAAAAAAAGTTCATAAGGTTGTGCAAGAGGACGGAGATGGATATACATAAAATGTCAGAAAATGTTCAACAGATTTAGTCACATGATTGTGAAGTAATGAGTGTGAGGGTGTTTAGGTGTTGGATACTCAAGAGATAGATTTTGTCTGGAGTATAACTTTAAGGGCTGTGGTGGAAATCTGAAATTAAAGAGTCTTAAACCTGAGAGTTGTCTTTGTAATGTTTATTAAGAAGCTTTCTGCAGAAAAGGATCAGACACAGAGTCGAACACTCTAGTCAGGAGTCTGATAGAGAATACAGTGGATCATTCTCTATTGTAGAAGAAAACATGCATCATACACAGAGATAAGCAGAAGTCTTAGGGTAACTCCTTAATCTGTGAAAGTTTAGCCCAAGGTCTGTCAGTGCAGATGGCAGACACATAGAAACAAATGTATCAAAGTGAAAACAGAAAAGGTTCTGGGTTTTACAATCTGTTTTCTAAGACACAGAGTTCATAAAGTCACTTAGAAATGTCATCTACTGTCAGACAAAGTAATTTTCCATTACAGGTCGGACCCTCTTATTTACTGGGAGACTTCACAATATTTATGGTTTATTATCTAATAATATACTGTATATTTCTTTTGCAAATACCATAATGTATTAACAATTTCCTTTTTTTGTAAAAAGTGATGTTATAGAGTCAGTGAATGCAGAAAGTGCACTTGGTGGTGATTTTTACCCTGGTGGTAGAGGATCTGAGGCTCCAGTATTGGGGACCTGCTGCCTGGGCTTGGCCCCATCTGTCGTTACAGTTGCATTGCTACTACCGCCACCACCACCTCCTGAAGCATTCGCTTCTCCCAGTGCTGGGGAGGAAGAGGACGATGATAACGAGGTTGTGATGGTGGTGGCCCCCTGCGCTGGGGAGGAGAATGTGGACGAAGCAGCAGCAGAAGAAGCAGCAGTGCCATCAGTAGGCTTAGCAGCAGAAGAGGAGGCTGGAGCCTGCGTGGAGGTTGCCAGGGGTTGAGATGTGCTATGTTGTGCTGTGTCCGAGTCTGGCAGGGCGGCATCTTGATTGCAGTCCTCGTGGTTGTCTGCAGGTGGCAGCACCTCACTGGTTGTAGTAGACGATGGACCGAGTGCAACATCACAGGACTCCCCATTGACTACAGGCAAGTCAGAGAAAGACAACGGTGCAGTTAATATGCATGGTCTCCACACTTCCTCCATCCATGACTTGATGTCAGTGATGTCTCAGGAAAAGCCTTTTAAATGACTGACTGTATAACAAGTGCCCATTAGTCTAGTAGTCTTGGAATCTACGTACATGTATATGCATCAATTTATCAGCAACTGGCAGATTAACAAGTGTCTCTGGAAATGTAAAAATATCCATTGGCAGAAGGAATTCAAGGGTTGAAAATGGATTTTCAACTCCTTAAATCAAAACGCTATAAACTATGGCAAGGTCTCCCTGCAGCAAAAGTCAGTCTACAGAACTCTATATTTCTTTGATTTTTCCGCCTGAGTGGGTGCTTAGCCGGCCTGTCGCTTTTTATTTTAAATTTGAATTATACATTAGGAAATGCACAAAATTAAATCTTCCTAAATATATCATGGCACCAAACCATCTGAGAAGTTATGTGTGAAAGTATTTTGGACATCATAGATTGATAAAGGCCATTTGCTGCCTTTTAAAAATGCAATAGTAACGTTTGTACAATACTGAAGTCACCTGTGAGCTTGTCACTCAAATAAGGCAGTGAAGGCACCATGAATGAGGGAAACCATTCCAATTCATACGATTAGGGTACATGGCTATGATTTTAATAAATTCGAACAAAGAGCGTTAGTTCCAATTCATTTGAACTGGATTCTTTTTTTTTTGTTTCCCCCCATCGACCTCAGCTCAGTGTAGTGAATGTGCTACTGTTGCCCTGCCTGTCCTCCACAGCATACTGCAATTTGCTTTCCTTTTCTCTCTTTATCTCTCCAGGGAGTTTTCAACAGAGGTGCTGACAGCAGCAGAGATTACAGGCCTCACTTAATAAAAATGAATCTGCTGATCTTCTCTACTGTTCACTAGGACCGACTGAACCATGAAGAACTTACTTAAAGTGCTTAAAAGTGGTCTGGACCCCAGCCCAGGCAACACAATGAATACCTGCTGGAAAGATGTACATTTATAATTGAGGTGGTCAGGTAATAAAAAGCATTATTTTATCATTTACATGAGCCTATAGCTTATCAAATATATTCAGTAAATATACTGTCCAATTCTCAAGTGACTTATGTCCAACGACATTGCCACTCATAGGGAATTATGGCCATAAATACGAAAAACACATCTGAATAACACACATCTTGGGAGACTGCAGGGTTTTGTAGCACTGAAAAAAGCAGGAAACACACCATGACAAACCTGGGAACCCAGGGATTCCATTTTATACCTTTCAAGGTACCGAAATTCACGCATTGTGAAATGCAAACTAAGGATCAAGCTCACCCGTCCTACTCTCTGTGTCACTGTCTGAGGGTTGGTGGACTGGGGTGGAGTCGGGAGTGGCGTCTCCATTGACGACATGACTAAGGGCAGGGCTGCAGGAGCTGGAAGGCACCTGACCATCCACGCCATTGGAGGCAGAACAGGAACCTGACCTCGGGCCCAAGTCTGTACCATTCACCGAGCTTTAGGAGAAAACACACAAGGAGTTTAAAAGCATTTGATCAAATATGAATCTCGGGGGGGGGGGGCTAAATGTGTGCTACTTCCACTGTGTGTATGAGAGTCACATTGAGACTATTGTCTTGTAAGGACAGGAAATAACAGGACAACGCTGTGATGTAATGGGCACAGCTGAAGAGGCCCTTTTGTCGGCAGAGTTCAGCCGGTGCCCACGCAAAGACCAATACAAAAATCTGTCATATGACTCCAGCCCAGGCTTTGTCTAGGCAAGAGGTGGGTTGCCAACGAGCAATAAGAAAAATGTCAGACCAACAAGGCAGCAACCAAGAAGAAAAAGTAAGGAAGGTTCAACTGCAATTAATGTTGATTTTACTGTTCAGCTTACTTCCTATACTTAATACACAATGTCTGGTAAGACGCATTGCACAGAAACTGTTGTCAGCTAATGTTCCTGGCAATCCTTCCAGTGATGGCCATTTGTTAATTTGTATCCATTATAATACTTTTTTCTCATTATACTGGTGTTTCAATATTTATACATAAACTAAGTCAAACGTAACTGGACTTGCTGCTTTAGAAAGAGGAAAATGAAGTACAGAGACCAAACAGACAAGCAATTACCAAGGAACACACACAGTTTAAACCAAATACAACATCATACTCCTGTAGCCAGCATGGAGGCCAGTGCCAAGTGTTTTGACATGCTGTGAAACCTGGCGCCTCTGGCTCCACAGGAAGGGTCTCCCTACTTGGCTGTCTGAAGAAAAGTAGAAACACAAGCTGAGCGAAATAATAAGGGAAAGAACAGAAGGAAACGCAACAAAGCAAAGCAGAGTAAAAAGAAAAAAAAGTCAAATCAAGGCACGGGTGAGGTCAGAGCAAAACTAGCCAATCAGAGCCAACACCCTGCACAGCAGTTTCTACCCTTGCAAAGTAGGATTTAACAACTGGAAAGTTATCACGCCATCAATCATTTTCTCCTCTGCCTCCAGCATTGCACAGTACATGCTCCAAGCCATTCTATCTGGTATGCACACTTTCACATACAGCATTTTATTTGCCAACACAGTAGGTTGCTGGACAGCAGTCAAATCTGACCAAACCACACAGTCCTGGTTGAGCAGATTAGCTGAGTTTCTTAGTGTTAAACTCTTAATAATATATAAGAATGTTTTTGATTGTTGCTTATTTAGTCATGAATATTTAATGTTATAGAGAAATGCTTGAGATCTGAAACCAAATTTTCAGGGGCGTTAACGTAGCGCCATTTTCAGTTTGAATACTAATGCAGGGTTTCTTGCAGCATTTTATAGTAAACATGCTTCAATTCTGCCTAAAAATATCTATAATAAATATCTTGAATTGATTGATGGAGAGTATATACTGTAGCTGTTTTTGTGTTTAAAACTAAGAGTATGTTGTAATAATTTTGTTTTAGCCTACTTAATTATACCAACATGATAAAAACTTTTTTTTTTTTTTTTAAATAAAAGACCTGCTTTGGATTTAGTTGATGTTTTAATTGTCAATAACCACAATGGTTAAATGTAATAATTTAATATTTCAATATTATAGTTAATATATATTCTTCTTATTCATATTTTATCTACTTCTAATTTTTTTAAAGAAACGGTTTATAGCTTCACTGTTTTGAAGTTTAGCTAATCTGTGGTTTTTTGTTTGAATTCATTGAAAAATGTGAATGTTATTTTAAGTGTCTTGTTTAAGGTTTCATTATTTAGATAACAATGACAAGGGAAAATGTTGTCCCGCCATCATAAATATCCCTCAGCTGGCTACCTTCCCTATCTGGCTGAGTGCTCAAACATTTAGGGAACTCCCAGGGAGGGGGGGACACTACCAAGTTTTAAATATACCCTTGTTTGTGTCTTGCAGTCCTCTCAGCAACTGCAATGCAGAGAGGAGCCAGGCAGCCACATCCCTCTCTACCCCCCCACAGACATCCCCGTCTGTTGCGAAGAGCAGACGAGCTTCCTTTGTGACTTTCCAATAAAAACCTGTTAGCCTCACTGAAGGGTACTTTTACAGTGTGACAGATAATAGACAACGGCACCAGTGGGGCAGCACGAGAACTTACAGCAGGAGAAGGGGATAGCCAGGACTGAGAAAAAGCAAGATACA
>LKNJ01006847.1:0-15482 GCA_002120245.1 Maccullochella peelii
TGTCAGAAATCTTGCGAGGAGCACCTGGTCGTGGCCAGTTTATGGTGAAATGATGTTCTTTCCACTTCCGGATTATGGTCCCAACAGTGCTCACTGGAACATTCAGAAGTTTAGAAATCCTTCTGTAACCAATGCCATCAGTATATTTTGCAACAATAAGGTAACGAAGGTCTTGCGAGAGCTCTTTGCTTTTACCCATCATGAGATGTTTCTTGTGTGACACCTTGGTAATGAGACACCTTTTTATAGGCCATCAGTTGGGACTGAACCAGCTGATATTAATTTGCACTGACAAGGGGCAGGATTGCTTTCTAATTACTGATAGATTTCAGCTGGTGTCTTGGCTTTCCATGCCTTTTTGCACCTCCCTTTCTTCATGTGTTCAATACTTTCTCCCTGTGTCATTTCACATTATTACACATAACTTAATTTATGGACATCTATGGTTTGATTTCTTTGCATGTGTGGATTGCATGGGTTGTTGCTGACATTTGGTGAAATTTCATTACAATAGCCCCATTACAAATATATTTACTGAGAAAAATGTTGATGTGTTCAATACTTATTTTACCCACTGTATGTTCTCTTGATCTGCTTGTACATGCATACCTTTTTCACAGTGTGACATTAGACACACACACCACATGATGTGTTTTATGTAATGCTACAGTTTGTTACACACTTGCATATACGTACAGCATTTTTCATATTTAGAAATCTATATTTAAAGCACCAATCCATATATTTTTTCTCTATATGAATTTGAGTTAGTCCGTGTCAGCTAAATTTGGGTCTGAGAGCTGCTGATTGACTTGTAGTCCACATTTAGAGGTCTTAGAGTGTTGAGACCTGGAGTTTGATGAGCTGTCGCTGTCTTGTTAATTGTTCTGTGTGTGTTTTTCTTGCAGCAGTGACTGTGGTAATATGTCTGTGGTGTCCGTGGTCCCAGAGGTGTTTGTCAGTGCCTGCGTAGAGGACTGTGGGACATACGGTGAATGTAGACTACTGAGATCCTACAGCTACCTTTACGCTGCCTGTGTCTGCAAGGCTGGTACGACACATACACAAAAAAACAAAAATACTTCTATACTTGTGACAACGTTGTTTTTGCTGAACACCAATGTTCTCTGAAGCCTAAAGCCCAGCCACCTCACTGTAATCCAGCTTTTACTTGTGCTAAAATAATATGTGTCATCACTCTATCTTTTGTTGTCATTTATTGATAAATGTATTAATTAATTAATTTGGTTTAATTGTGTGTGTGTGTGTCTGTGTTTGTGCGCAGGCTGGAGCGGTTGGGGCTGCACTGATGATTTGACAGCTCAGTCGTACCGTCGCCAGTTGACGGCAACTCTTCTGCTCACGCTCAGTAACCTGGCCTTCCTGCCTGCCATGGTGGTGGCCATCAAACGCTGCTACATCACCGAGGCCTCCGTCTACCTCTTCACAATGTTCTTCTCCACGGTAACACACATACACTCGTGCATACATGTGGGAATACTTTTGCAGTACTTGCATTTTTTATTGCTTATAGTCTTTTGGGCTTAGGGTATAATTTTATGTAAGAGGGAAAGCATCTCTTCCTCCTAGCAAGTGTGACCCCACACAATGACCCCAGGTGACCTCAAGAAAAACTGATCCTCCTCACAAGACGGTGAAGACTGCCAACCACAGTTTTTAATGCTGAGAATGCAGAGTTGAGGCACAAAATGTACCTTTTACAAATATCTTCATGACCTAATTCTATGTCTCACAATAGCATATTGGCATGGTAAAGGGATGCAAAAATCAAGACTTTTGATATTATGCATCCTCCAGCCATGTGATCAGCTAATAATAATGAACTAAAAGTACTACTAAACAATAATTTGTCTTATCTATCAATATGTTTTTGAAAGGACAATGCAATGTTAACACTGTCTCACTGCATCTATTTCAGGACACTACAGACTTCACCTTGTATTTTTACTAGCAGGTGTGGTAGTAAAAACGCTGACTAGTGTCTGTGTAATAGAGTTGTTAGGTATAGAGACAGAGCGCAACGCGTCATACTGTGAAAACCACGCCCACCGGAGGGGAAAACATTCGGCGCCACAATATGCAACCAAGGGCTGAAAGGCTAACAAAACACCTGTAGCTAGCTAAAAACATTAGATTTCAGCATGTCAAAGGATTATTTTAGCTCCCAATGTCTACCAGAGAGGACAAACTCAATATTGTCGGTCTATCTCAGTGTCCCTTCTCAAGTGTCCCACATTGTGCTCTGTCTCTATAGCACTTAATGTTAGATATCTTCAGTTAAAAATATGGACTAATCCACACTGGATTACACACAAATTTCAAGCATCTTTACCATGCAGGGTTATTTTCTTTTCAAATATAAAAACAAATATGTGTATGTGTAACTGTTTCCAATGTTTTTTTTTGTTTGTTTGTTTGTTTTTTTCATATTCTAGTTCTACCATGCATGTGACCAGCCAGGTGTAGCCGTACTGTGTATAATGGACTACGATACCCTACAATACTGTGACTTCCTGGGGTCAGTCTGTTCCTTCTGGGTCACCATCCTGTGCATGGCTCGCATCAGAGACACGTTCAAATATGTAAGACACTGACTGTTGCCTATTTTTTCACAATACTATTATCACACTTACTGTGGATTAATGTGATAAATGCTAAGATTAGTTTAATATTGTTTTTGTCCTAATGCCCTGTGTGTGTCAGACTCTGTTCATGCTTGGGACTCTGCTGATAGCCATGTCAATGCAGTTGGACCGCAAAGGTCTGTGGAACCTGCTGGGCCCCATCCTCTGTGCCATTCTGTTCATGGTCACTGCCTGGGTAAGACATACACCACAACACTACAGGAAGTCTATAAAACACTATCTGACAGAAATCTGCCGTTGCTGAGGTTTGCCGAATCCGCTTCTCTTTGTGTACAGGTATACCGAGGGGTGCGGCGACGACACTGTTACCCGCCGTCTTGGAAACGCTGGGTCCTCTTCCTGATCCCCGGGGTAATCTGCGCCCTGATCGGGGTATGTTTGTACACTTTTGCCGAGACGGAGGGCAACTACTACTACACACACTCGCTGTGGCACATCCTGGTGGGCAGCTGTGTGGTGTTCCTGCTGCCGCCAAAGGAGAAGAACAGGGAGGCGTTGGGCTGGAGCAGGGGCTGGAGATGGAACTGGAGCTGGAGACCCCGCGTTTGTGGGTACACGCTCTGTCAGAGCAGCAAGGATGAACTCTACACTGTCACATAGTAGGACAAGGGATGCTCTAAGGAAGCAGAGCGACTAGGCATTGATTGTTAAACAGCACTCCAAACGTTCACATAAGGTAAAACAACATACACAAGCACATCTTACAATATCTTTAAGACTCTTCAAGGGTTCTTAATATCTTGAATAAAGCATTTTAAAATCAAATGTAGGCCTATATTCCCATAGGTTTATCATTTCCATCTTCACATTTACAGAAGGTTTGAAACTCTTCTTATATTTGAATAAAAAATATATCTAAAAGTTTAAAAGATTTGCTTACATTTATCCTGAAACACACAAACACCCCATTTAACCCAAATCCAACCTGCTGAAACCTCCAAGGTGGTCCATTGCACCAGCTTAGGTGTTAACATCAATGTCTTCAGGTAGCACACCACCTGACCTTTGACCTCATGACCAGGAGTTTGTGGATATTGTGTATGTACATATTTTACTAGGCTAGGAAATTCATGTTTGAAATATTTATAAGGACATGGCACTTTGTGGAACTCTTTTAAATCTTTATATTCAGCCTATCACAGAGTCTGCTGATAAAGTATACTATATTTATAGTTGATGTAAACACGCCTCACTCTTGTATCATCCTGTATTTTCATCTATCCTGCAGGCCTGGGCAAAATTTGAATATTGTTTCAACTTTTTGATCCCTTTCAGATGTGCTTGATTATCAGTTGCCAGGGAGTTTTAACAACAAAATAACAACCCAAGGTCCACTTTCTAGCTTTGGTCTGGAACTTTTAGCCATATAAGATGGTCTTCATCAGCAGAGGAAATTATTTTTTTGTCTTCAAAATGTGTCATTGCAGAATACAAAAGAATAGTAATTCAAAACATCCAGTTGAAATTATGTAAAATCAGTAAACTGCTCATTCAGATGACCACATTTACACGTTCTCAGCCAATAGCCTGCTGTAATTCAGGGGCTTTTAATCGAGTGTACATGTGAAACAGGTGGACAAATGAAAGTAGTAGTTTGGGATACAGGGTGCCAACTTATTTCTTAAAAAAAAAATCATCTGTAAATGCTGTACATGGCAGGAGGTTATGTTCATGTACAGATTTACATGCAGCTTGTAGTGAAACTGAATGACTGTGTCCTTTCTTTTCTTATCTTGTCATCTCCTCTTGTTTATTTTCGTACTCTAAAACCTTACCAGTCCTTACTTTCTAACAGCATTCATTCTGAAGCACTTTCATGATTAAAAAGCTGATTCCGTTATGTAATGTACATTGCCCATATGTGTATAAATGGGCACTTTATGAATGTATATTCAGATTACTGTGTCCACTGCTTCCTTTTGTCTGTATGTACTGTATGAGTGTGTGTGAATGTGTGTGTTCTGTCTCTTGCACCAGTAAAGCTACAGAACACTTTCCATACTTTATTCAGTGCAAGACATAACGTTTATGTGTTGTCTGTTTTTAAGTGTCCCATACTATGATGATTTTCTCATTCAGATTTTGCACAGGTTCAAGTTGAACATTTCTGTCTCACTTGTATAGCCTTCATTTCATTGTTGAAATTGGGGGTTTTTTGGTGTGTGTGTGTGTGTGAGAGAGTGTGAATCACTTTATTTTGTTGTCACATTTAAGTAGGGGTATAAAAAGGGGTTCTTCCACTGCAACATACTGTAGCTCCCATTCCGTGTAAGGATGAAGAAATGTGATGTTCAATGTAAAACATGATTTTACTTCCTTGTACTGGACAGCTACTTTTCAATCTGTTAAAAATACAAACAGCATTTAGCCTACCAAAAATAAATCTGTTCTATAAAGACAAATGTTCCATAATTTCCAAAATTCATTTGTATTGCTTTTTATGTGGACCGCAGAGAGAGGATGGGGAATGGAGGGAAGCAGATTATCATAATCCTCAGAAATCTAGAAAGGAGTGTTTGAAATACACATTTCACTGTGTGTGTGTGTGTGTGTGTGTGTGTGTGTGTGTGTGAGAGAGAGAGAGAGAGAGAGTATATTTGCTTGTGTGCCCAAACAGCTTACCTCCATTAGTAAATGTGATGGGCTCTCAGGTCCTGCAACGCTGACACACATCAGTGCTACAGATCCCCACATGCAGCTTAAAACTGCTCATTGTTTTTCTAAAAGACAAACTCAACGCAGCAAAGGCCCACATATCCTGACTTTTAGCCCGTAGTGTGAGTCAAGCTTCAAAAATGCTGGATCCTACATTTCCCATAATGCAACTCAAATGCATCTTCCATAAGACCTAAATGCCCTTGTCTTTTACACTCCATGCCCCCTGTTTGTAATGCAGGTTTTCTGTCAAATAATTGAACATGCAAGCCTAACTAAAGACTTAAGACGGCTCCTCAACAGCCATAGAAGATATTAGTGTGTCCCCTTAACTTTGCACTAGGACTGTCTCTGCCTCACTGGCTGTTAGTTCCTACTTACTTACTACAGCCACACTACACAGGGTTCGGTTCCTACAAAGTTTGAAAAGTTTGGAAAATGCTTAATTTTAACCGTTATGTTTTCAAGGTTAGGAATATGCTTGAATTCTAATATACTTCTTGAAAAATGCTTTATTTTCACCATAATCTGGTGTTTCATCTATCCATCCATCCATCCATGCATCCATTTTCTTCCGCTTATCCGGGTCCAGGTGACACTGGCAGCAGGCTAAGTAGGGTTGTCCAGAAGTCCCTCTCCCCAGCAACGCTTTCCAGCTCCCGGGGGCCTCCTGCCAGTTGGACGTGCCTGGAAAATCTCTAAAGGAAGGCGTCCAGGAGGCATGCTAATCAGATGCCTGAACCACCTCAACTGGCTCCTTTCGATGCGAAGAAGCAGCGGCGGTACTCCAAGCTCCCTCCGGATGTCCGAGCTCCTTACCCTGTCTCTAAGAGTGAGCCCAGCCACCCTTCGGAGGAAACTCATTTCAGCTGCTTGTATCCGCGATCTCATTCTTTCAGTCACCACCCAAAGCTCATGACCATAGGTGAGGGTGGGAACGTAGACTGGTAAATTGAAAGCTTTGCCTTCCGGCTCAGCTCCCTCTTCACCCCAGCGGTCCGGTACAACGCCTGCGTTACCGCTGATGCTGCACAATCTGCCCGTCCATCTCGCTCCATTTTACCCTCACTCATGAACAAGACCCCAAGATACTTGAAATCCTTCATCTGGGGCAGCAGCTCAAGGGGGCAATCCACCGTTTTCCGGCAGAGAACCATGGCCTCAGACTCCCATCCCAACCACTTCACACTCGGCTGCAAACCGCCCCAGTGCATGCTGAAGGTCACAGCCTAATGAAGCCAACAGAACCACATCATCTGCAAAAAGCAGAGACACAATTCTGAGGTCACTAAATCGGACACTCTCCTTCCCCCGTCTGCGCCTTGAGATCCTGTCCATGAATATCACAAACAGAATCGGTGACACGGGGCAGCCCTGGCAGAGTCCAACACCCACTGAAAATGTGTTTGACTTTGTGCCGTGAATGCGGACACAGCTCTCATTTTGGTTATATAGGGACCAGATGGCTTGTAATAGTGACCCCAGTACCCCATACTCCTGCAGGTACCACCCATAGGACCCCCCGGGGGACACAGTCGAAAGCCTTCTCTAAGTCGACAAAACACATTGGACTGGATGGGCAAAGTCCCATGAAACCCTCAGCAGCCCTGCAAGGGTTAAGAGCTGGTCCACTGTGCCATGGCCAGGACAGAATCCACATTGCTCCTCCCGGGTCCGAGTTCGAAAGTCGGTCGGAGTCTCCTTTCCGGCACCCTGGCATAAACTTTCTCGTGGAGGCTGAGCAGTGTGATACCCTGGTAATTGGAGCACACCCTCCGGTCCCCTTTTTGAAGATGGGAACCACCACCCCAGTCTGCCACTCCACAGGCACTGTCCCTGACTTCCACATGACACTGAAGAGGCGTGTCAGCCAAGACAGCCCAACAATGTCCAGAGCCTTCAGCATCTCAGAGCGAATCTCATCCACACCTGGCCCCTTGCCACCAAGGAGCCTTTTGACTACCTCAAAGACCTCTGCCAGGGATATGGGTGAGTCTTCCCCCGAGTTTTCAAACTCTGCCTTCTCCACAGAGGATGTGTTGGTCGGGTTCAGGAGTTCCTCAAAGTGCTCTTTCCACCACTTGACAACCTCCCCAGTCCGGGTCAACAGCTCTCCTCCCCCGCTGTGCACAGCCTGGGCCAAACGCTGTTTTGCCCCCCTGAGTCTTCTAACGGTTTGCCGGAACTTCCTTGAGGCCAAGCCACAGCCCTTCTGGCCTCCCGGTACCTTTCTGCTGCTTCAGGAGACCTCTGGGCCAGTCAAGCCCAAAAAGCCTCCTTCTTCAGCTTGACGGTTTCCTTCACCGCTGGTGTCCACCAGCAGGTTCTTAGGTTGCCGCCTCAACAGGCACTGACGACCTTCTGACCACAACTCCTAGCAGCTGCCTCTGCAATGGAGGATTTGAACATGGCCCACTCTTGTTCCATGTCCCCAACCTCCCCCGGGATGCGCAAGAAATTCTTCCAGAGGTGAGTGTGGAAGATCTCGCGGACAGGGGCCTCTGCCAGACATTCCCAGTTCATCCTCACTACACATTTGGGTTTGCCAGGTCTGTCCAGCAGTCGCCCCCGCCATCTGATCCAGCTCACCACCAGGTGGTGATCAGTTGACAGCTCTGCCCCACTCTTCATCCAAGTGTCCAAGACATACAGCCGCAGATCTGACGATACAACCACAAAGTCGATCATCGACCTGCAGCCTGAGGTGTTCTGGCAGTACACTTATGAACCACCCTATGCTCAAACATGGTGTTTGTTGTGGCCAGTCCATGGCTAGCACAGAAGTCCAACAACAAAGCACCGCTCAGGTTCATCCGGTGTTTCATCATCTACACAATCACTCATGTAAACCAAAAATCTTTTAATATTTGAAATGAAACAATCTCATCGTCAAATTTGTTTGTTGTCTCCTGGCATTTACACTAACAATTTAGATGTGATGATAAAGACTTTGAGAGTCTGGAAATTTTTGGTTTAGGTACCTTGAAACTGCTTGAATTTCACTCTTTAAAAAGCTGTATGAACCCTGTGTACATACACTTATATACTACATGCTTTCGCATACCCATATACAGTATAGTTACACTACTGTCCATGCTGTACTTATCTGATTAATAGTGTACAATTTAATTTAAACTATAATGAAGTTGAATCTATTCTAATGAAATCTCATCTAAACAACTTTATTGTCACCTGAAAGGGAACCTTAGTAGTAATGGTGATATGTTATCATAAGTCCTGCATAGATGATAAATAGGAGTCTCAAGGTGATATAAAGGGGTAAAAAAATTACTTTTTGCTATTTTTCTTTTAATATACTTGATACTTTCACCTCTCAAGCCCTCTTCTTTAAATAAAATGGCCTGAGAATTAAAAAAACACTTTGGTTGAACTGCTCACAACTCATGTTCACATTCAGGCCTCTTAACCTGTCATTTTTAGGGGTCACAAGCCAAAAATGTTGTTAATTTACATCCAGTATGAACACTTGTGTTACTTTGGCCACATGCAGCCAGTAGAGGGAGCCAGTCCAGTAGAAGAAACTGCAGCTCCCATGGGGATCAAAGGAAGAAAGTAAAACCTGAAAGGTTATTAGATTAGAGAAGAAAGAAGTTTGTAAGTTCAGACACAGTAGCAGAAGAGAAAGAGAACAGTATGTTCTGAGACATGTTTTCTGCAAATAGCGGCTGGTTTTTAAGCTTCTGGAAGTAGCTGTCAAATGAAGCTCTATAATTCAATATTACAACTTTCAATGATGAAGACTTCAATGTCTAAAACTATTCAATTCACTTTTTATCTGGTGATTTCCTAAATTATTTAGCAGTTCTTTAGCAGTTCATGTGCCTTCACATTTGGAGTTTCATTCTAAAACAACCCATACAAAGGCTTTGTGCAGAACATGTGAAAGAAAGAGAACATAGGAGCGAGAGGAAGTCAAAGGAAAAGAAGAAGTAGATTTAAAAATAAAAGCCTGGTCACAGATCCACACACACACTCACAGTTTACCACAGCATGCATGCTGAGAACACAACACAATACTGAATGCTGTTGACATTTTATTGGGATGAAAACATGCTCGAGCAAAATTAACAGCGACAACCATCACAATGTGAAGCTCCGGCATGGAATGGACAAAACAAGCAAACTGTACAATAATAACAGACATGCTGAGGCAAATGTTTGACTAAATACATATCTTACATCTTTATTGCTCTATAAACAACCCTTTTGCCTAAACCTGCTGATGAGAGACAGAGTAGATTCTATATGAAAGCTACTGGGGGAGAAAGGAAGACTTGGTATTAGGAGTCAATATCAAGAACAACAGGACAGACTTTTTGGACTGAGATGAGATGTAGATGCAGGATGACTATGCAGTAGTAGAGGCTGTAACAGTAGCACTAAAAGCTATTTTTCTCTGCTGTTCACTGCTCGTGCTCTGGGAATAAGATGTGATGCTTCTGAGGTATGCATGTGCTGAGAGGAGGTTCTATTGTTGAAATCCTAGCTCTGGTAATGTTGCAGCAGTGAAAGAAAAGCTCTGGCTTTCACACAGACAGTTTGACTTGAAAGAAAAAGCGGAGGAGTACCCAACAGAGACTGAGGTGATTGAGTCTGACACCATTTTTTTTTTTGGCCCTGTATCAGACGTGGAAGCCGGCTGCAGAGTTGGTACCTGCTTGCCCAGCCCCCTTAGCGTGCCCGTCTTCCTCCGTTGCCTGGGTGACAGTCTGAGCAGGGGAGGGGCTGGAGTGCCGCTGGCGTCTCATGAAGGGGAACACGCTGAGAGGACGGCGAGAAAGAAAGGAAGTGTAATATTAGAGGAGGGCAATTAAAGTAAAAGGAAAGTAAAATAAAAGCAGCAATTAGTGTGAAACTGTACCTTTTCTTTGTCTCCTGGGGGACAATAGCTCTGGTCAACATGTTCTTGTATAGGTCAGACTTAAGATATCTTGGGTAAGAGTCCTATATGCACAAACGCACACACAAATACAATGGCATCACACAACATTATCACCTAAGTAAGTTCTAATAACTGTCAGCTGACCTTAAAAAGTTGCCATTGTGATGATAAATGAAGAAATTTCACATCTACCTAAAGTTGACAGAAAATGTTCAGTTATAGCTATCCTTGTCCCCTTGAAATCTAAACCCCGTTAAATCACTAGTTTAATGCATCACAGGCATAATCAATTGGATGTCCTGCAACTTTCTGCAGGTCATTATCATTGCATGGTAATGTCATTTAAGTGCAGACTGATTTGAAAAGTCAACAATAATGTAACAAATTTTAACACAGACTTGATAGTCCTTGTAAATGATTACACAATTCAAATAATTATCAAAAGTCTGTTAAAGGATTTTCATATTCTATAGGAAGAGTAGATAATTGATCTGTGGCAAAGGGGATAAAACATGCAAAACCACTGGTATGGTCCTTCAAGAGAGGTTATGACAAGTACCCTATCTTTCAGGATCCATATCCAAAGGGTAAAGGTTCAAGTGTCAAACTACAATGGGTCAAAGGTCAGACCTTCTTCATGAGAAAGTAGATGTGCATTTGTGCGTCGTCCATGACAAAACGATGTGGGTGTCTGATCCCCTCTAGAGTTTTAGCCATGGTCTTACTGTCGATGTTGACCCAACGAGCAGCTCCAGGAGCCAGGAAATCTCTGAGTCACACACAAAAGAGTGGCTGTCATCTGATAGTAAATTATATAATAATAATTATAAATATATAATTAAATATAACATATTTCTGCATGCTTCTGTGCTTGTACACTTACTTGTAGATCTCTTCCACTTTCTCTATGATCCTTGAACTTTCTCCATGTCTAATATCCTCACAGGCCTGCCAGAAACACAGGTTCTCCGCTAGCAGAGGGGCAGACAATGAGGTGTTGGGTATGTATGGATGTGAATAAAACAACAATGACACAGGAAAAAGTGACACACAATTAGAGACTTTTTATAGCATGGCTTTAAGCCTTATGTTTATATTCTTCTTCCTTATCTACTCTTTCCATCCATTTCAATCTTCTTTTCCACTACCTCAACCCTTCCATCTCTCACCACTGGGAGTGGAAAATGTCATTAGGGGTTAGATTACGTTAATGGAATTCTGAATGCTAATAAGAGTAAAAATCAGTTTAAGGTTAATATGAGTAAGAATTTTCTTTGTTTATCATTGTGATATGCTTCTACATATGAATAATTATTCAGTTTGCAGCTTTCCAATGCAAATTTATACTTCAACCTGTAAACCAGAAGTTTGTTTAGAACAGAGATAAAAAGGTAGAAGAAATATGGGATATCCTGTGTCTGAATTCCTTAAACCTAAGTTGGGTTGGGTCCGATCATCAAACCTGATCAACAAATGTTT
Organism: Maccullochella peelii; assembly: GCA_002120245.1. Lineage (NCBI taxonomy): Eukaryota > Metazoa > Chordata > Actinopteri > Centrarchiformes > Percichthyidae > Maccullochella > Maccullochella peelii. Next base: position 11,704 of record LKNJ01006847.1, read on the forward strand.
AAACAACTTTATCGAATTGGACAAGACAACCATCAGGATTCAGGACAAGCACAAACACACACAAGCATATGAAAATGCATGTAAATTGTTATATGTATTTTTAACATAATCCAACCTTTCTGTTACTCTTCCTTACCACTAAACTCTTTCTCCAGGTAGGTCATGAACTCCTGCCTCCCCATGCTGTCGTTGAGAAGCTGCATGAAGCTGAAGCTCCAACGTTCCACTCGGAGGCGCGTCGGTGTGGGCACCCTGCTCACAGCAACACGCCAACAACACACACACATCCAGGCACAAAGGCAAACAAATAACAAACTACTGTGATAACTTGTTAAGAGGTGCTTCAAAAGCAGAAACCAGCTAAACTGAGTGCATCTTTTTGACTGTGTGGGATACTATAGTGGACTGTAGTTTGGACTTGTGTGTGTGTGTATCTGTGTGTATTCTCTCACATTTCTGTATTCATTGTCCATAGTGCGGTGTCATCAGAGATCCAGGGGTTACTGGGAAGGCAGCCTTGCATAATGGGATCGTGGTTCAGGTACTGCTCGCTGTATTTCACAAAACTGAACATCCACACACAAATGCAGAGGCATGCATACACACACACAAAAACACACACACACAGTATTATTGTATTAGTGCTGCAGATCATAAGAGTTAATGGCCACTAATTCCAACTTGCCTCAGGAAGCATCCATTAGTGGCTCTTAAAGTTGGAGCACTAAGCCTTATGTGCATGTGTGTGCGTGCGTGCATGCTCGAGACGTAGAGTTCAGTTCAGGCAGCATCAAGTCCATTACTCCATGTGTGTGTAAATGTACATGTGCACGTGTGTGTCTACATATGTGCGTTTCTCACTGACACATACCCTTCTAGGCAGATGGATGACTTTACACGGTTTCGTCCAAGGGCCATTTTACAGGTTTCAATCTGTAAACAAAGGTAAAAACGTAAACACACACAAAGTGAGCTATAATTTACACTTCATGTACTTAAAGTGAGGGTGTATAAATTATGTATGATGTTTACCTCACTTTTGTAGTAGTCACTGTTCTATTTCTGTTGAGAGAAACACAGTGTCATCACTTTAGGTCACACAATGGCTGCATTATACATTAGAAGGCAGCTTACCTGTGTCTATACTGTTATGTGTTCACCCATACAAACAATGGCTTTAAATATTACAACAGCATATAATCTGACAAATGAGGAGTATGGTGTGAAATTATATACTGGTCATAACACAGTGTATATTTAATTATCACCACAGATGGATATTTTTCTGGACTGCTGCTAATTAGAAATTGTTCTAATCAACCATAATTTCCATGTGGCACAATGAAGATGGCTATCATGTCATGTTTTTAACCTCTATTTATAATTATAAAAAGAGTTTAATATACTGTGATTGTCCATAGTATAGCACAGCTCACTTGGACACTTACTTTGAAACAATCCCAGCAGGAAGGAAGAGGGAAAGCAATAAAACAAGGAGAGGCGAGATAGATGGCAGACATGTTATCGCATTAAATTTTTTCAGAGGGGAATAAACAGTAGAACAGGAAGTAAAGAAATGCGATGATGTCACTGACCAGTGTAACGCGTGAGCTGAAGTTATTTGGTCTCTCTAAACCCATGTCCAACACATTATGCGCTCCGGGCTGAAAGAAATACACACACATATACACACTAATAACTAAGCATAGTATGTTTGTTGAACCTTTGTTGAGGTTGTGTGCTTGTGTGTGTGTGTGTGTGTGTGTGTGCGAGTCTCTGATGAGAATGTGCGTGAGTGAGCACTTGTCCTTCCTTGAGCTTTCCACTCTACTAGCTCTAGACTTTTATTCTTAGGTTTCTCTTTCTTTTTCTCCATGCGCTTGTCCCTAATTCATAAGGGCAAGACAAGATGTCCCTCCTCCAAACCTTTGTCCTCTGCTTCACCCTCTCCTCTCCCCCACAGTACCTCAACACTTCCCATCATCCCTTTCCTCCTTCCCTTCCTGCACCCAACTTTTTTTTCCCCTTCTGATCCATCTCCCTGGCAACATAAAGAAAGTGGAATATGATGACTATTCTTTTTCTCTCTCTCTCTCTGTTTCTCTTCATCTCTCTCTGTTTCCCCTGTTGTCAGCTGAGGCTTTTACCAGATGGGTTGAATATTTCATGTACGAGGCAGAGGGGACTGTGAGTGAACATTAGTGAGACATCTGACTGTTTTAAATACTGTAATACACATTTCTATAGTTGTGTAGCATGGTAAAGCATAGTATTGTATAGTATGGTATAGTATAATACCATATAGTATAGTAAATTATAGTACAGTATTGTATAATGTAGAAGAGTATAGTGCAGTAGTATAGTATAGTACAGTAGAGCAATAAAGAGCAATGTAATATAATATAGTATAGTATATAACAAAACACCATAGTACAGTAGAGTGTAGAGCAATATAGTATAGTATAGTGTAGTGTATTGTAGTATAGTATTGTACAGTGTAGTGTAGTATAATATAGTATAATATATAACAGCATACAGTACAGTAGTACAGTAGAGTGTAGAACAATATAGTATAGTATAGTATAGTATAGTATAGTATTGTATTTTATGATTTAGTGTAGTATAGTATTGTGTAGTGTAGTGTAGTATAGTATAGTATAGTATTGTGTAGTGTAGTAGAGTATAGTATTGTGTAGTGTAGTGTAGTGTAGTATAGTATAGTAGAGTAGAGTATAGTATTGTGTAGTGTAGTGTAGTGTAGTATAGTATTGTGTAGTGTAGTGTAGTATAGTATTGTGTAGTATTGTGTAGTGTAGTATAGTATAGTATTGTGTAGTGTAGTATAGTAGAGTATAGTATTGTGTAGTATTGTGTAGTGTAGTATAGTATAGTATGGTATAGTATAGTATTGTGTAGTGTTGTGTAGTATCGTATAGTAGAGTAGAGTATTGTGTAGTGTAGTGTAGTGTAGTATAGTATAGTAGAGTAGAGTAGAGTAGAGTATAGTATTGTGTTGTGTAGTGTAGTGTAGTGTAGTATAGTATAGTATAGTATTGTGTAGTGTAGTATAGTATAGTATAGTAGAGTATAGTAGTGTAGTATAGTATAGTAGAGTATAGTATTGTGTAGTGTAGTGTAGTAGAGTATAGTATTGTGTAGTGTAGTGTAGTAGAGTATAGTATTGTGTAGTGTAGTGTAGTATAGTATAGTATTGTATAGTATAGTAGAGTATAGTATTGTGTAGTGTAGTGTAGTGTAGCATAGTATAGTAGAGTAGAGTATAGTATTGTGTAGTGTAGTGTAGTATAGTATAGTATAGTAAAGTAGAGTAGAGTATAGTATTGTGTAGTGTAGTATAGTATAGTAGAGTAGAGTATAGTATTGTGTAGTGTAGTGTAGTATAGTGTAGTATAGTAGAGTATAGTATTGTGTAGTGTAGTGTAGTGTAGTATAGTATAGTATTGTATAGTGTAGTGTAGTATAGTATAGTATAGTATAGTATAGTATAGTATTGTGTAGTGTAGTGTAGTATAGTACAGTATAGTAGAGTATAGTATTGTGTAGTGTAGTGTGGTGTAGTATAGTATAGTATAGTATAGTATTGTGTAGTGTAGTGTAGTGTAGTATAGTATAGTATAGTATTGTGTAGTGTAGTGTAGTGTAGTATAGTATAGTAGAGTAGAGTATTGTGTAGTGTGGTGTAGTATAGTATAGTAGAGTATAGTATTGTGTAGTGTAGTGTAGTATAGTATAGTATTGTATTGTGTAGTGTAGTGTAG
>LKNJ01006848.1:0-15025 GCA_002120245.1 Maccullochella peelii
GGTTAAAAATGCCTTGCTGGTTGAAACACTCCCTCATTAAACTCCTGGGAGCTTGTGATATTCAGCATGTGGACTTTTGTCCTGTAAATGACTTAAAATTGTATCTCATTGTATGACACTAATGAACTTTCAGTTGTCTCACAGACAGTAACATTTAATATTAATGATGATTCATTATGGTTGCTTTCGGCTGTACTGCATGTGTTGATGTTAGTTTCCATCTAAGCTACCTGTAGATGAAGTAAACATTGTCAATACATTTTTTTTTACACAAAATAAAGTTTTTGTAAAGATCTACAAGTCCAAACACAGATATATTACTGAATTGACAACATTCTTCATCACTTTGTTTTCCTATAAAAATTAGCCAGACAGAAAGAAAAAGAGTCACAAAATAGAAATCAAGTAAAGTACAGTAGAAGTGTTACTGACTGCACGCTGCTGAAGACAGAAGTGGGTTTATAAAATGCACCAAAACAGAAACCACAGACCTGATGTTTACATCCTGCTGAACATGAATCACTTGTGAGCTTGCTGAACTGTTACTCAGTGTGTGGGACTGCATCTGTTTGTATGATGGTGTACCTCCTAATGTGACCGTATGGGGACCGTCTGCCTCCTCCATCAGTCTGTATGAGCACTTTGCTCTTTAAACTCGTATATTTAACTCATTTCGAGCCTTGGTGAACAACCAGCTATTATTTGTTATATGACAGGTTTTGAATATTTTGTACTTCATGCTGCTAACAGCTCAATGGGTGTGTCATCATAAGTTACCCTCCCTGCGGAAGTGGAACCAACGTACAATGAGGCTTTGTTTTGGGGATTCTCGGTGCCTTTAGCGTTTATCAGTTTAGCCCCCAAAACGGAACTATGGCGTCCATAACCTATAAAACTATGTAATAGCTGCGCCTATCATGCTTTCGACGCTGGTTGTCTTCGGTAAGTAAGTTAGTTTACTCACGTTAGCCTAGAAAAACCTCCTGTACTGGCCTAAGCTAAGCTAACGTTAGCAGAGCTAAATGTTAGCATCACTCAGACGTAAACACTGAACGTGTGGTTTCTTTAATAGGGTATGTCGCCGCCTTCACGGTCCCAGGGTTGGGCTGTAGTCCCCAGGAATATGCCACACGGGATGGACAGTGCTGTCCGCTGTGCCACGAAGGTACAACTCTGTCTAACGTCAGCACATACTAACTGCAGTCTCCATTTTGTCGCGCCTAGTAACCATTTTGACAAGCATTGATCGTGAGTCACTTTCTCTGCTGTTCAGCGTTGATTCCCTCTAATGTGAAGCAAAGACATCATAACACAAACCATGTGACCGGGCTGTCAAAATTACTGTTTTTTTTAAAAGGCTGCATATTAATTGAATGCGTTATTGAATGAAACATTCACAGGTGTGCGTGCGTGCGCGCGCGCGCGCGCGTGCGTGTGGCGAGCGTGCGTGTGTTCAAGCACGATACATTTATATTGTAGTTTGCATTGTTTCCCGTTTTCCTAAATGTGTTTTGTTATTGCTCTGCCTCGTGTCCAGTTTGTTGGTTTATATTGTTGCATTTGGCAAATAAACGAAACTACTGGTACAGTAACAGGGATGGGGTTATGGAGCTCAAGGTATAAACTCATAAAGGACCCCAAAATGAGAAGCCATAATACATAAATAAACTAAAGTTCAAGACTGGATTTTGTACACTCAAAGGCAGAAATATGCACACCCACTGCTTCCCAATAAAGCGTAAAATGAAAAGCACATAAATAATGAAACAGGGAAATTCCAGAAAAATGTGTCAAACAATGTTTTCAGCATATGTGACGCATTATGCAAAGTGCAAAACATACACACTAACATCCTACAAAAATGAACGCTGCATAAACAATTTGCTCTCACCTTATTTTTCCATTTCATCTTGTTCACTACATCACACCAGGTTAGCCGTGGGAGAGCGCGAGTACAAGGCAGCCTGAATAATAAATACCACATGTTCCACTAGTGTATGTCTAGAAATGCCGTGTGCCTACGCGTGCCTACGTGCCGCCCAAGGAAAGAGAAATATGAGTCACTGATGTAACATGTAGCGGAAAGAGAGCGAAGCGAAGGACATCAGAAGTCTGCCCACATGTCATCTTTTACGTTCATTACATTGTAATATTTCCACCTTGTTATAGGAAAGGTACATAAAAAAGACTGAATTTAACAAGTTCCATGCAACTGTGTTAAGTAATCTGTTATGTTATAGAACCAGTGAATGCAGTTACAAGTTTTAAGTTAGCAAATCCTAATTAACAAAGCAAATGCAAATCAGTAGATTGATTGATTCTCAAGCTTTGAAGCACAAACCTGTTTATCAGGGACTCTGCTAAAGAAGCATTAAGAAGTTTTGATGACAGTGAGGAAGCCCACATTTTAAACATACAAAAAACATGCAGTGCTAGTGTGAATCTTTACACTGATATTGCAGTTTGCAGGATATTAGTGGATCAAATCTGATACATTTAAGTGATTCCAGGCCATGGCAGCTGGGTTGAATGTGGCCTTTAAGTTATTTAGTAAAATTCTTACTAACCAAGTAAATAGAAATAAATGTTTATGGAACAAATTGTAACTATGGTATGATTATATATATATATATCCAAATAGAGCCTACATTAAAACAAGAAAACACAGAAACTGATATTTGCAAGTCAAATTTTAATCTAAAATGAAAGGTGGTTTGGTTCAAAGTAGACAAGTTAAGTAAAATGCAAACTTGACATTTTTGCTCAAGCTGTGATCGGTTCCTCAGAAAACGAAGCATCACTATGATGATATCAAATTATATGATACGATGTGATGTGGTTTCTTTCTGCATGAAAACACCCTAAAATTGAACCAAATGCATCACTGCATTAATGTTTCTAGATATTAGTCTGCATGTGAAAATACTGAACCACTAAACAGCTGAAGTCAGTGAGAGCATGTTAAACACGCTGAACTCAAAAGTGAACCCTCAGCAGCATTTTCATACACTGATCTAATAAAGAAACTCTTTTTTTCTAATTGTTTCCCATCTGTGTCTTGATGATAATGTGATGTTGACAATGTGTTTTTGTCTTGAACAGGCACAGTTGTTAGAAAAGACTGCACACAACTTTCAGGCACACGGTGCGGCCCGTGTGAGACGGGGACTTTTATGAACCAACCCAATGGCATGAATAAGTGTTTCCCCTGCAGCTCCTGTGAGCAAGGTGTGTCCACAATCAGTAGATCAACATTTCTGTCTTTCATTCCCATTGACAAACTCAAAATTGAGTTTCATTTTGACAGATGCAGCGACATGGAAATGGTCTGATCAAATTAGGATATTTGACAAAATTGAAAAAAAATTATATATATGTAGCATGAATGCCTTAAAGGACACCAAATTATGTAACGATAATTAATAATCCTCAAGGGGCTCAGCAAAATGTGCAGTGAATATGAGGTATAAGGCCTCACAAGGGACACCAAGAATACGCACTGTAAACACATTCAGTGGTACAAAGGATGAAGTTGAGTGAAATAATCAGTATTTATACTAAATAACAGAATTTAACTCGCATTCAGCTAAGTCCCACATAGGCTCGAAAGAGAACAGTACAACCCAAAAGAGAGCAGAAGCGAAGAGCAAGCAAGAGCGAAGAAGCCGAAAAGAGAATGATCTTTGGACTTCTAAGTCTTCTCTCAAAGGGGCGGCGGTGTCCGATGTCCGAAACTTTACTCCTTCCATACTAAATCTCTCCTGTCTTAATTCTTTCCTTGTTACATGTTCTGCCTAAAGTGTGAATACAGTTTCTCCAAATGTCTAATTCTCCCATATTTGAAAGAGTGTCCTCCTCGGCTGCAGGAGGCCTTGCAACTTGCATTTTGTCTTTGCATGCTATGTTCGATTTACTGGTTAGACGACCTGTACATATGGATATTTTTGCATCATTATCTACTAAAGGACTCTCCATCTTTTTGAGTTTGAGCATGTCTGTGTGTTGGTTCAGTTTCCTGTATCAAAATCAACATGTTGAATCAAAACCCATTTTTCCTGTATTGTCCTGTGTCCCAGAAGTGACCCCGGATGGGCAGACCTTGATGGATACCAGAGCAAATTTTGGACCATGGGATACTGGCCCTTAAAAGAGTCAGTGCTAGGTTGGTGCCATGCCTGTCCTGTCGTAAATTGGCCAGTTGTCACTAAACTTTCCATTAGTGTCCTCTGTGAGTTCTTGCAGTCTTGTTTCTCGACCCAGAGGTCTTATGCTCAAAGGAAGCTTAAGAAAAGTCCACTCTTACCCTTTTCCACCAACATGGAACAGGTTCTTTACTGGTTCGCGCACCCAATTTTGGACCGTTCGGAGCATTTCGACCAAAAATAAATTGGTTCGGAACCCGAAAGGTTGGTTCCCAGCTGGAACCAAAAATAGCAGGTTTTCTTTGACCTGAAGTGCGAACTGTGATGCCATCAGTGGGCGTGTGATATTCTACAGGTTGGAAAAAGAGGATGGAGAATGCAACAATGGTCTCTGGTCTACTGTGGTGACAGTCTTCTGCGTCTTCTTATCATTAATAGTTGGTCCAAAAACAAATATCTGTAATAACAGAACAAAATCTTGCAGGTAAACAATGCGATCCACCATCAATGCAATCTTGCTACTACTGTTTACTTTCATTGTGCATTGTGCAACACCCTCCGTTGTTGACAGTTGACGAATCCTTGATTACAATGGTTCAGCTCAAAACTGGTGGAAACACGGGCTGGTTCGCTAGATAGCACCAAGGTTCCAAGAATCCTGAACGGAACCGGTTCAGGAACCAGCGGCCTGTTGCACCAGCTATATGTAAGTTCCCTCTTAAGTTCGGGTGCAAAGTCCACACTAACTGATAGTTGAAACTAGTGAGTTTGATACTAAAACTGTTGATGTTTGGTTGCACCGTGGAGACTGTTAGGTTTGGGAGCAGGGAGAGGACCCAGGCATGGACAGGAGTGGAGGCAGGCAGGAGATTTAAAGTTTTTTTTTATCCTTGCAGGGTTGGAAAGGCAGGTGAACAGGCAGGTAGACAGGCGGGTAGCACACACAGCACATAATGTCACAGGCACAATGAACCGACAAGGACCAACTGAAAAGGACAGATATAAATAGGGAAGGGACTGACAAGGGGATCAGGGCCAGGTGTGTGATGAGGAGCAGGTGTAGACAATCAGACACACGAGGGCAGGGTCACAGGAAACAAGACAGACAAGACCTCAAAATAAACAGAAAATAGACAAGAGACAACGGAACCTAACAGAGATTTAAGGTTCATCTTTGCTATTCTGGCGTAAAGTCCACACTAACCAAAATACTGTCGCAAAAAATGACATTTTCACTTCCTGTGGCCAACAACATTACTGTGTTGCCACATGTGCCCAATTGTCTTTGAACACTTTCCTACGCAATAGCAAAGAGGCTAACGGCTAAAAATAGCTAATGTTAATCACTGAACAACAACAAAAAGGTACATAAACTAGGACAAAGCATTATGACTAGGTGATAAATACAACCTTAATCTACAGCTAGTGCTAAATAACAACATCGGAGTGGTGGCTACAACACAGGGTCATTAAACGGTACCCTATTATTGGTCAGATGGCATGGACAGGGGCATCAGTTCTCTGTGGAGGGAGGGAAATTCTGCTTATTTAAGCTGCATGTGAAACATATTACAAATAGGTAGAGAGCAAACTGTGGTTTCCACTTACCAAAACACCTGTTGAACCAGCACAAATGTCTTCAACTGCTCCGCCTGCAGTCTGCCATCCACAGCTGGTGTATTTTACACAGTCATAGCTCACACATGAGGCGAATAGTGAAGTGTTAGGACTTAGCTCAAATGAAAGCTGACTCTATGTAACCTAATTAGCCAGAAATCTTAAAACTTTGTCATTGGATTTCATTCAATTTTTGGTTGCAGGCAACCAAGTAGCACATCATCACATTATTTTAAATATTATCTAAGATTGAATAAAGTGTATAAATATATGTTCAACAATAATATAATGACTGTTTCTGTTTGCTTTTAGGTCATGGTCTCTATGTCCAACAGGGGTGCAGAGCAACAAGTGACACAGTTTGTGATGTTTTAACTGGGTATTTCTGCAACAGCCTGGCAAATGATACAGGATGCAGTTTGGCAGAGAAACATAAAAACTGTGCACCTGGTCAGAGGATAAAAGAACCTGGTAAGAAAAATTCAAGTCAGTCTACTCTGACAGTGAGTACATGCACACTACTCTCGTGGCTTTGATCATATTAGGTAACAAACACATTTATATGAGACATAGAGTAACCTTGTTATTCAGCTCCATCTGGTCTTACAGCATGCAGGTTTCTGAGCCTCAGTTCAGGCACGTCTTTGACTCATCCAGATGCGGCAGATTTGACATTTCTGTGCCAGTTTGGTTTCTGGTGGTTTGAGATGAAATGATTCTGGTTTTGTCAAATGGATCTGTCAATAGGCTCAACTGTTCACCAAAACATCCCTTATGTCTGTGATTGCGATGAAGAGGTTAGGAGATCCTCCAAATTCCAGCAGAGATAGGAAGTTCATTGAGTGCTCTCATTCTAAAAGTAGGATCAGTTCTCCACCACTCGAGGAGTTTTGGACTGTAGTGAGATGCTTGATAAGCACATACCCTGATCATAACCGGGATACTAGTGTGCATGTGTAAAAACACTCAATGAAGACGTCTGATAAATGATGGATGTTCACTGGATGTTGGTTGTTCCTGTGTAATTAATCTCACTTTTCTCTGTTTCTCTAAGGAACCAGCAGAACTGATACTGTGTGTGAACCTTGTCAGCCTGGATATTTTTCACTGGATGGTGGGAGTTGCACAGCTTGGACTATGTAAGACAATGTTTGTTAAAGAATACTTCTGAAAGGTCGGGTTTTACTGACCTGTAGCACTATATATATATATATATATATATAATGTATTTTTTCACCCAGAGGAGATATCAGTCTCATTTTATTTTAACCAAATGTCACAAACGTGTTACTTTTAATATTGATTTGTTTTTAATCAGTGTGACGTTGCCTGCTTTGTATTTTTCACATTATGATGACACACGAAGTACTGAAGCTGTCTTTCATTTCTCTTTTCCAACAGCTGCTCAGAAACTCAAGTAAAGTCCAGAGAAGGAAGCACGACCAGCGACGTCGTCTGTGCAACTGCTTCTTCAAGAACGCATCACTTTTATATTCCTTTCATATTATTATTAGTAACACTTGTTGGGCTTGTGATCATAGGTTAGTTCTTGTTTTGCATCCCTAATTTCACTGCTGATTTTACAACATGATTGCCTCCCATATTTATTTAGCCACCAGTGGATGGTCGCTAACTGTAGCTAACATGTTTTTTGCTTTTGGATTTCAGGCAATCTAACATCTAAAATGCAGTTAGGTAGGTCGGGTCAATTAATTTCTCCTAAATACTTATTTTTAAGTGTATTTTTCACCCAACAACAGGCTGCACCACGTGAAATGCTACATTAAATGTCGTTTATTTTTTATTCTTTATCCCCAGCTACAGCACCTCCAGTACAGGAGGTAGGTCTGAAAAACATTTGAATTCCTCAGTGGCATCATGTGCTCAGCGTGGCCTAGCGTGTGCAGAAATAATGGTCACTCTTGTTTTTCAGAGTGGAAGCTGAAACTTTTAAATGCGGAACATGTTTTGTTTGTTCTTTCACAGCTTTTCATTAAAAAGAAATATTGTACTTTTTACTACATTTCTTTGGCAGCTATAATTACTAGTAACATATAACCAGCTTATAAAATATGAAATTAGAGTTACAATTAGCTCTACCTTGACCAACTAGAGTGAAATGCTACTTACACATTCATGCATCAGTAATACTAATATACTAATAATAATATATAGCACCACTAGATAGATAGTATAACACACTGACATTTTCTGCATCATGTGTACTATGTTAATATAATACTTTTGAACTTTTGTGTAACATTTTGAATAAAGGATTTAAAAGGATTTACATAAATGACAAAAAAAAGAGAGACTAAATAAATAAATAAACGCCATTATAAAATAACTTTGTGTATACAAAACTAGCTTAATGGATACAAAGAAATTGTGGTTATAGTTGTAGGCAATCAAGACTTACTGGTGATGATTCTTACATGCCACAGTTGGCAAAGATGTATAAAGAACTGTTTAGACTGTTAAAGGAGCAGTTGGCAGCTGGATGTTCTCTCTAATGTGGACCAGAAAAGGGTTCCAGAGTTTGTGAAATTTGTTCGTGGATCCTCTTAAAGAAAATTTCATTTTCTCTAATTTAAGAAAGAACAGTAAGTCATGAACCCATTACATAAAGCTAGGTGGAAAGGTCTCTTTCCATTTTAAAAGGTCGGCAAGAAACGTGGCAAAGGCAATACAGTCTGCCTCTGCTGTTGAAAGGGAAAGTGTAGAAGAGACACCAAGACTGGCCAGCAGGATGATCTGATCTACAGAGACAGGTGGAAATTTATTAAAAGATTTTAAGCCAGAATCCCATGATTTTGCTGCATGACCAGAACATGTGCACATGAGTGGCTGGGGCTGATTTGCAGCGGTTGCATCCAGAGCTCACCTCGGGGAACAGTTGTGACAATTTTAGATTTGTCCAGTGACTGCGCTGTAGTATTTAACAATGCATAAAACAATGTTGGACGCGAACAGAAGTAGTATGGACTCTTTTTAAAATAGAATGCCAACAACGATCTGAAAGACTGATATTTAAATCTGTTTCCCAGTCAGTTTTTAAAGGCATATGGTTGAAGTTTTGCTTCTCTACAAGCTTATTATATGTGACAGCAATTATGCCTTTAAAAGATGAAGGGTGCTTTAAAATAGAATCACATTATGACGCTGGAACGTGAAGATCCGAGCGAGAGAGTTCAGCACGCATTTTCGGCGGGTTGGTGCCGTTTAGCGCGGCCGGCGGTGGATCGACGGTCGTCCCATATCGACACAGATCAAGGTCGGACGGCGCTACTGCTCAGACCCCGGGGGAGGGTCTCGAATACCGGGGCGAGTGAAGTAACTTTTACAGTGTCTATCTTTGTCTTTGTTAGGTAATGTGTGTTCTGTGTTAGTTTTAAAAAGCAGTCCAGAGTGTAGTAGGGCCTACCTGGGGAAAGTAACAGCTGGGGGCATGGGTTTATTTTATACGTGTTGATTGTAATAAAGATCATTATATTTTGAGTAACCCTGAGGCTCCGCTCCCAATCATTGGGTGCCCACAGCAGTAGATCTTGTGGGCGGGTTCTCTAACTCCTCTAACCTGAGTCAAGGTTTATTACAGTATTTTAGAATTTCTGGTGTATCCGCCTAACAAGTGGACCAGTATTCTTTTATACAAGAGATGAAATAATCTATGCAGACAGACGTGTCTTGATTAGTATTGTAGTATTTGAGAGTTTCTGGTGTATCCGCCTGGCAAGTGGACCAGTATATTCTGTATAATACAAGAGACAAATGAATCAGAGAAGGATGGTAAAAGTCAGAGTAAGATAGAGCCTGGGGAGAACACAGGTCCCAAAATCCTTCCACCAATTGTAAAATACATGACTGAAAAAGACCAAAATGTCAATGGGGCAATTTGATGAGTGGGTAGAAATGGGCTTTCCTGAAAAGGGAAGTTTTAGTTTAAATCAGCTAAACCAGCTTAAGGCATGTTTGGAGATGAAAGAGCAAAGAGACGCAGAGGAGCATGCGGCCATGTCCAGAAAACAACAAAGGAAAAAACCAAGCCATTTAAGGCTGATTGGAGAGCTCACAGTGTGTGGAGAGAGGACGCAGAGTTGAGGGAAAGGAAAACTTTGAGACACAAAATCAAGCAAAGAAGGAAAACAACAAACTGATGTGCAGATTCACAAGAACAAACTAACTCATTCTATTTTTCTTTGACTGAAGTACACAAACCACAAAATCCGTTGCTGGATCCAGACCTGGATTCCGCTCCTCCTCCTCCGTATTCTCCACTCCGTCACAACGATGAAGGCGCAGCGACACAGAAGATGGGGCCAGCGAAGAAGCAACGCCTGCACCCACCACCGTGGAGCCAAAGCCGCCTACACAGCCTGATGTAAAACCCGGCCAGAAGGGAAAGGAGAGGAAGAACCTCCTTCACGACATCGACCAACAACAAGGCAACACGGCAAAAGACGTCCGGGATCGAAGCTGCAAACTGTGCCTCTCCTTGGCACCCACTCCCAGAGTCCAGTCCAGACTTTGCCGATGTTGGAGGCTCCGGGGAGGGACGGCCCAGTGTTATTGTTCTGATCGGAGCAGGACACTGCTGTGGCTCACGTGGCTTGTCCGATAGATAATTTTGAGCCGTTCAAAACACAAGTTGAACAGTTTGTGAAGGAATACAGACCAACAATGACTGAACTGATGCGTCTAATGAACAGTATGCTCAAGCATGACTTCCACAAAATCACGGCATTCTTTAATGGTGAGGGAGTCATGGAGAACAGACTGTTAAGGGTTGACTATGACCACGCTGATGATGCCCAGTACAGAGACGCAGTCATCGGACTGATTGCTGCCTGCAAAGTCGCCTTTCCCACCCGAATTAATCTGGCACACATCACTATGTCTCAGGGGCAAAGAGAGACATGCAGCGCCTGTCTGTCATGCCTCACACTCTCTTTTGACACTCATAGCAGCCTGCAGAGGAGAAACATGGGGGCCACGCAGTTGGAACCCTATAAGGTCCACTTAAAGGAGCATTTTCTGGGATGCAGGAAACCAGAAATTGCTGCCTGAGTGAGGAAAAGCTGTGTTTCTTGGAAAACAGCATCTCAGCAGACCATCCCAGAACATGAAGATCAATTGTGAGATAGAGAAGAGAGCAGGAAGAATGTCCGTCAAAAGAGACTGGATGATGCTCAACTGACCATGCATCAGGCGATGACAGGACACGGAGGCGGCCAAACTAGAGGCAGAGAACGAAACGGAGGCAGAAGAGGACGCCACATGGGCGGTCCCGGTGGTTACTAGGGTTCCCATGACCCGGAGGTTTGCCATGGCTGCGGCCAAACCGGACATTTCGCAGAGACTTCCAACAGCAAAAGGGGGACAGCAGGCCATTTTCCACATCGGACTGAGAGCTGGAGGAGGCCGGACGGACTCCGGGGACGGACCGGCTGACACACACACACACAACATTGGGTGAGTCACAACCTCAAACTGATTATGACAAAATAATGACTGACACTGAATATATTGCAGCTAAAGCTAATGACAATAAACCTGAACAGTTTACACTTGCACTGTTTTATAATGATCATGAAGGGTTTAAAATATATTGCCAGAGTTCACTTTAAATATAGCAGGTAATGACGTTGTGTTTTTAATTGACTCAGGGGCTACCATGCCTGTTTTGAAAGCATCAGCCCTACTCAAACCACCTAAGAAGAGTGGCAGATATTGTAAGACAATTGGGGCTGGGGGGCATCACTATTACGGAACCATACACAACACCCTTATCATACACTCTTGATGACACCATGACAAAAAAACACTCTTTTCTGCTGCCTCATCACATTCACCACACACACACACACACACACACACACACACACACACACACAGAGCACACAGGCATCCTGCTACATGCAGACAGACTCACTGCACAGCACAGCACATGTATCTGATGGACCAGATGAAAGTTTTGAGAAAGTGTGATACAGGGAGAGTTAGAAAGTTAAAAGATTATGTTTACAACATGATTTCTGGACAAAGGAGGTTGCTGCTGTTTCTGTGTCTCTATCCCAAGCACAGTGTGAGCTGTATGAGAGTTCATGTCCACACGTGCTGCTGGCCAAGCCTGCTAAATGGCAATGGAGGGATTTGGGAATGTGGGTCTACGCTCAGATGCTGTTGGTTGACTACCGGCCCGTGGAAGGGGATCCCAGAACACTGTACAGCAGAAAGGGTGATGTATACAAGACAGTATTGACATCCACCACACTAGTGAAGTGAAGTGTTGAGCTCATTCAAGTTGTGCATTTGTCACACACCATGATTAAAGAGTCACCGGTGGACATGGCTGAACTGTCTGAGGTGCTGTCCACTGCACCTCTGGTAGTCCACGCAGAGTCTGATTTTCGTTCATGCATGAAACAGTAAACAAGAAGCGCTTGAAAGTTTTAAACCGGTTTGTGATTCGTTGTTACAGGCTGGAGTCATTGTTCCCTGTGATGACTCCTGTTTTTCCTGTGAAGAAAATTCGTGACACAGGTGAGCCAACCGAATGGCGTTTTGTTCAGGATCTGCAAGCAGTAAATGCTGCAGTTCACTCCGTGCACCGATGGTTTCAAATCATACAATTCTGTCATTAATTCCAGCGGGTGCTATTCATTTTTCGGTTGTCGATTTGGCTAATGCTTTTTTCTCCATACCAGTACATAAAGACAGTCAATACTGGTTTGCCTTTTCCTTTAACGGTAAAGGCTACACCTGGACTCGTTGTCCACAGGGATACTCCGAGAGTCCAGGTGTTTCCACAGTGCACTGCGTAACAATTTGCAAGGCCTATATCTTCCCGGCAGATTCGTTTTGTTGCAATATGTAGATGATCTTTTAATCTGTAGTCCATCACAAGAAGCATGCAAATCTGACACCGTTGTGCTGCTAAAACATCTGGATGATAATGGCCATAAGGCTAGCCTGTCTAAATTACAATTAGCTCAAGCAAGTGTAGCATATCTGGGACATGTGATCACAGCAGAGGGAAAATCCCTCTCTCCCGAACGCATACAGGCCACACAGTCTGTACCAAAACCAAAAAACTAAAAAACAGATGATGAGTTTCTTAGGCATGACACTCACACTGATGTTTCTATCCTCCAGTCACTTTCTACCCCACAGGAACGTGCTCTCTGGACCAAATCTGGCGCTAAATTGAGTAATTCAGTATGGATTTGCCCAGATAGCAATCCATGTTTGCCACGCGCTCTCTTCCACTGTTACGCTAAATTAACTCAAGGAAGAGATCACGTGGGCAAAGGGGGGAATGTGTAATGCTATTAACTCTGCATGGTACACGCAGGGATTTTTCAGTGTTTGCAGATTTTTGCAGAAAATGTATGGTTTGTGCAGCTAACAATGCCTCAGGGGCTATTCATATGCCACCTGTAGGCCATCCACCACCAGACAAACTGTTTGATCATTTTTATGATGGATTTCATTGAACTAACTAACATGTGAATGAAAGACTGTCTTGTTATTGTTGACATGTTCAGTAAATGGGTTGAAGTTTTTCCATCTGCCAAACAGGATGCCAGCACAGTGGCTAAAATAATAAAATACCTTAAAACACTCATAATGATACATTTTGTCCTTACAGGTAACAGCTGGGTCGGGTGAGCAAGCCTGCCCAGACTGGCAACCCCCTTTGCAGCGTTGCAGCTTAGACACAGTGAAGACAGTGACAACACTGATGAAAGTTTTATGTTAAATTGTTGCTTTTCCCCACATTTGCTCATCCATACTAGAATGTCTATGTTCTACAAAAACAGCAGAAACAGAAAATTTCGGCCAAAGGGGGAATTGTAAGGGCAAAATATATCATTATGAGTGTTTTATGGTATTTTATTATTTTCCCGTGTTATAGTTTCATCTGATGAACACATTGGTATTTTGGTCGATTTGATTCTGAACAACAGTCTGCCCCTGTGTCCTTCAAGGTCCGACCTTCGGGGTCAGACTCATTGTACACAGCTCGGTGTATGATCTCTGTTCTTTCAGCTGAAATAGATTGACTCTGTGATCGGCCTTATGCTTACCTGTTATTTACTTATTTAATATTTGCTCCTTATTTGTAACTTTTTATTCTTCTGCTTAATTAAATCTTCAAAAGACAACTGTTTGTTGAATCATCATTTTATTTGTTCACTTCTCCACAAGGGAAATCAGAATTTCCACCACAGCGGACAGCATAAGAGTACCTGATATGTTTGGGTGGATACCGTCCCTACTAAAAAGAGACAGACGATTCCAGAGCAGGTTAAAATTGTCAGTAAAGCCCATGTTGTGAGCTCTACATGCGGGCTGCAGCCAATTATGAAGGCTTAAAAGTCTGCTGAAGTAACCAGTATCGCGGCCTGCTGTGGGAATGGGCCCTGAGATAAAAAGTCTTTCCACAGTGCTTTAGGACATTAAAAAGATGGTTAAAATCAGATTTGACCAATTCAGACTGTTGAAGAGCTGTGTCATTGTTGTTTACTACTCTTCTAATGGAGGACGGGAGTGATGGCAGTAAATCCCGGAGCTTTTTTCGAATGTCAATGTTGCACCATGGAAACAGTGTGTGGAAATGGACATTCCTAGTTATGGAATCACCAATAATCAGTGTTGAGGGAGAGAAGAGCGGTTGAGGGGGTGTAGGCTGGGCTGTCGGAACAAAAAGGGCACATTCAGCATCTACAGTGTGAGCCGCGTTCACCGGCTGAGGCTTGATGCTCGTAGCCGGGGACTGCTGCAGCGAGGGGGCGGCGTTCTTGGACGAATGAGACCTCCAGAAATTCTCCTGATCACAGCCTCCTTCAGTAATCAGCGGCGAGAGGAGGAGGAGGGCTTCACCGCTGGAAGGGGTTATTTGTTTTCCTGTGCTGGGCTGGAGAATCCTCCGAGCAGCGTCTGCAGGCGGTGGAGGGGAGACGGAAGCACCAGAAGGCGTTGCATCCAGGTCCGGCGAAAGCGGGACCACAGCGGCATCCAATGGATGGGCCGGAGCCTCATCAGGTAGAACTGCAAAGCCGCCACGAACCACCTCGGACCAGAATGGTTGCGTCCGAAGGTTGGTCCGATTAGGTGTGGAGGTAAGAACTGGGGCCTTGGGTCTGGTTCCCGTTCGAGCCCACTCAGCACCTTAAGCCGGAACCACCGCCGATGGAATGACAGCACACAGCTCCAAGGCTCCCACAGCAGTGGTGATACTCGACACCATCACATCGGATAGT
>LKNJ01006849.1:0-39897 GCA_002120245.1 Maccullochella peelii
AAAACCTACTTGGCAATAAATCTGATTCTGATTCTGATATGAGGCTTTGTTATAGATAAAACTACCCAACTCTATATACAAGTAGAGCTGAAATGATTGGTCAATTAATCAATAATTTTTCATGCAATACAAAACATTTCATGGTTCCAGCTTCTCAGATATGAGGATTTGCTACTTTTCCTTTTAGTTATTTTAATAACATTAATTTAATTTTTTTTTTTTTTTTTTAAGGTTTGGACTATTGGTTGGACAAAAAAATGCATTGTGAAGGTGCCAAATTGGGTGCTGGGTAATTGTGACGGCATTTCTCACTAATTTCTGATCTTAATCAAGAAAATAATCAGGAGATAAAAAATAATCATTAGGAGCAGCCTTATATAAAATAGCTAAACATTAACAATTACCATGAACCAACTACAACAGTAAAATGCTTCTTACACGTTAATGCATGTGTAATAATAATCTAATCTAATTATAGTATAACACTAACAGGGGCCATTTTCTGCATTGAATACTTTTATTTTAAATACATTTTCCTGATTATACTTTCATAGTTTTTACTCATAGTTTTACTTGTAACAGAGTATTTTCACCCCCACTGAAACCTGCTGCTACCTAAAGAAGAATTACACTTCTCTATGACATAGCCTCTAAACAGCTCTTCAGTCCAGAGCATGATACTTGGGCAGCTACTAGGCTACAGATATCTTGGACAGCTGGTATACCTCCTGGTGGCCTTTCTGGTGACTGACTCATAGATTAATCGGCTACAACATGCAAAACACTCAATCCTGATGGCGGCGCTAAGGGCAAGGTCATGGGGGCGGGGATCACCCAAAATAATAGGTTCCTAACCCGCTGGGAGCATGAATGTAAACATTTTGTGAAAATATGCACCTCACTGGCAAACAGATGCGGATGGAGGTAATCACACCCTCCTTGGTGGAGGTTTAAAACGTACTGTTAGTGCTGCAGGCGCCATGGAGAGAGAGAGAGAGAGAGAGAGAGGGCTGTGGTTGCGGTCACATAGATATGGATGGTGCAGCGAGGTTTTTTTTTTTTTTGAGGTTGCGCAGCAATCCACCAACAATGTGACGTTAGGGAGGAGGAGAGACACAATCCGGGGAGTCTGACCAATAAGGCGGATATTGCAGTTTTACCTTTTGCACATGTCCGATGTCGTCATTGGGAAACCACTATCGCACTGCCTCGTATCGCATCCCTGTGGGGGGAAAAAAATGGATAAGCACAGGCTGGGAGTCCGGACTGATGCGGTAAGACATGGAGCTTTTGATTTGCAGTACCGTGTTGTCGTGCTCTGTGCACGGCTGCTAGCCTATATGCAGGGAGACACAAATCAGATTATGCCTTTTTATCTCCAGCTACCTGCATCTCATCGTGCCGGATTGTCTCCCCTCTTCATTTCTGTTTAATTCGACATCACTGCGACGATCACACCGTTTGAGCACGATCTGGATGCTGCACCCGGTTTTCGGATCTGTGCACATATCACATCGCATTTATCCATTCGGGGCTCGCAAAGCGTGTCGTTCTGTTTGTGACTGCGTGGTCTGTGCCCAGAGGGATGCGGTGGGTTCTTTATCCTGCTCATTACTGTCCAGTGCAGTCATTTCCCTGCTGGCTGATTATGGACTAATGTGCTCCCATCCTCGAACACTGACATCATCCTCATCAGGATTGTGGCTTTAGGCAGTGCTCTTCATGCAGCAGCAGCAGCAGCAGCAGCAGCAATCAGGATATACTACGCAGTGTTTCCTAGCTCAGCGCTTTGATGCGACGTTTGCTCGGACTTGATGCGTTATCCTGCCGCCCAAGTTGATTTCATTTCAAATAAGACAGGCCATCAGCACTGCACTGTTGAAGTGTTAACAGTGGTTGCATGGGTTGTTCTGATTTTTGTCATGAGAAGACCGGCAGAATCGCCTAGCCAGATGCTGCGCTGCACAGTTGTACAGAGGCCACAATATGTGTGCAGACAGAACGATAGATCCACAGACAGACAGACAGGTGCATTATATCCAGCTGCAGCAGTCAGTTTTACAATTTAAAGTTTTTTATAACAAATATACATACATTGAATTAATTAACATGGGTGACTTAACTGTATAACTTTGGAACAATGTTACTAATGAGGACAATTTTCATCTTTAATTATTGATGATATCCCATTTATTAACTAATCATTTAGCTATACTGTGTCAAAAACTACTGACAAATGGCCATTACATAACAGCCCAAGTGTTCAATTTATACTGATATGAAATATACAAAAGCAGCAAGCCCTGACATAGAAGCTGAACCACATGTTTGGTATTTTTATTCAAAAAGAAATTAGCTTGGTATTTTAGCCCCAGTTGGTTCTAAGATTAGTCATCAAATACATTTCGGTCAATTACATACCAATTTATCAACTAATCATTTCAGTAGGCTACTATCTTTGTATTATTCATTCAGTACAGTGAGACCAATAGAGAGGAGCTCTCTTTCAGCCTGCAGTACCCAGGTGACCAAATATGGCTAAGACAGATAGTGATGGAGTGAGGAAATTGCAGCAGAGGCCAAACCCAACACAACTGAATGCCTACAAACATATTAATTAGTGAGTTAGTCACTTCAGGTGATTCTTTTAACTTTTGTATGTGTGTCTGTTTCCTACATTGTCATATGTTTTTCAGATATGTTTTAAACAAGACTAACGATGAAGATGCACTAAAGGTGGTGCCATGCGAAGTTCGGCCATATTTATTTTCTGTTGGATTATGAGTGGATCCACTCTTGAAGTATTGTGGAATAGCTGGCTCAATGACTCGTGATGCTAAAAATGAATGTGGTATTTTGTGCAAATGAAGGCAAAAATTCACCTTAGGGCAGCTGTGGCTCAGGATGTAGAGCGGGTCCCAGGGTTGGCGGTTTGATCCCCGGCTCCTCCGAGATGTCAAAGTGTGGACAGGAGGAGCCGGGGATCAAACCGCCAACCCTGGGACCCGGCAAGACACTGAACTATAAGTTGCTATTGCTGTCTGCTAATGGAGGCCAGCACCTTGCGTGGCAACTCCATCACCATCGGTGTGTGAATGGGTGAATTAGACAAATCTGTAAAGGACCGTTAAGGCTGATATACTGTATAGTATAAACAAAATGAACTGCTGCTTGGAACAAAGTCACAGAAAGTGGTAGGTTGGCTATTTACACAATTTTTGCTAACTCATTGAATAAGAACTTGAAAAATTGTTCCTTCCTTTGGTTGAGTGGCTTTGTGACGTGCTTGTAGGCACAAAGATAGTTTGACCTAAATGCTAATGTCAGCATGCTAACATGGTCACAATGACAATGTTGTGAACTGACTGACCAACCAACAAGTGCCCTGCGGCTAGGTGGCATAATAATACAATGGTCCAAAAGTAGCAGCCACACATAATTCACTGCTGCAAAAAAAGATTAAACCAAGCTACCAGTGATTGAATTGACTCTCAGTATATGAACAATCTGTTGTCTCACATGTGAGCATGTGTACATGCACACTAGTATCCTGGATCTTTTCCTTTTCCTGCCTTTTATCAAATTTGGGATGTTTACAGGGAACATAGAGTCTCTCCCTCTCTCTCATATCTCTGTAGAACCTTTGATTTGACCCTTTTAAGGTTTCTGATCTGTCCGTGCAGATGTGTCTTTGACTCTTCCACATCCCTGCCATTCTCTCAGTCATTTCTGTAGTCATTTCAGGAGCTGGTGATTATAGCTGTTTTGGCACTGCTGCATTTAACCCTGTTTGCTGAGTTTGGTTTCTTTATCTCTTCAACAGTAATAAAATGAGAGCAAGAAGCATATTCTCTATTTTTGTCAGGTTATACCAACTCATAGATCATTCTATATTTTATCATCATATTGTTTGTTTTTCTGACTAGTTAGTACATCATTTGAAGTAGAAGTCCACCAGCAATTGCAGACACATCCCTGTTGACTAGGGCAGAACAATTAATTGAAATATTATCAAAATTGCAATATGGCCAAGTGCAATATCCTAATCGCAGGAGCTGCAATTTTTTTGATAAAAATGGGTCACAATATACCTTTATAAATGACGCACTGTGGCCTACAAATCATATTCTCCAGACGTAAGGGAACATGCTTGTATGGTACAGACCCCAGCAAAAATCACATCATCATCATTTTTATATTTTTTTCAGTGAAAATGAAATGCAAAAATTACCATTCCCACTAAAAAAGTGACTCATGTCGAAATATGTCAAAATAATCACAATATGATATTTTATATATATTTTTGCATATCGTTCAGTCCTACTGTTGATGTATATTTAGGTTTCTCAAAAACCAGGATAAGGGCTTACCAGGTTCCTGTAGGCTTAACGGGATACTCCTGAATATGTTACACTGTGGTTCTACTTGAAGAAGGTTGACACACCCTATGAAGTGTAACAATTGAATGAAATCAGAAATTCATTCAGGCGATTCTCCTGCGCACGGTTCACATCCAGCACTAATGTTCAGTGTTGATGCAGGAAATAGCGTTCCCTTTATCCCTTCATGCCCTCCCTCTGCTGGTGTGGAGGAATAGGGGAAACCTGAGCTTGTGTCCTGTCACAATCCTTTGCTTTTTATTAAACTGTAACCACAATCTTCCCCTTACTTTAACCAACTTTATAAGGTTTTATAAGGTTAAAATAACCAGAAAAGTGCTTCCTTCATTATTAAAAGTAGAGATTGGGGTGGTGGACAAGCGTATCTCTCCAACAGTTACATTACATTTTTTAAATCATAACCTAAATCTTGTGTGTTTTAGTTGCCTTACCTTAACCATAACATAACCATAATTCAGTTGCTATGCCCAGATATTGTGGAAACAAATAATTTAAAAACCTGAAATATTCAAAAACAGCAACAGGGATTTACAGAATTATCCAATATCAAAATTAAATTCTGATGATGAGGTTGGAGGCACACACAGTGAACTTGATTCCTAGTATGCTGAATAATCCGACACATACGTGACTTGAAACCCAATGCAACTGCCACAGCACAATTATGAGATCTCAGTATAAGATACATAAGTCATAATTAGGGATACATAAGTCATAATTACAAAAACATTTCATTTCAAAAACATTATTTAGTAAATGCAATGGACATCCATAGATGGAGCATCACATAGAGCTGAAGTCTCAGCCACTGGCCACTTTTGTGACACACACAGGTCTATGGTGCTATAAGTGACTGATGTGTGAATCTTATCTGCAGCTGACTTTTTACCATGTCATTGGACATTTTTACAGGGACATCATTGTTTAGGGAGCAAGAGAAGTATCATTTGTGTTTGGGGGCTACAGTATGTGTGAAATAGCATTGGAGCAAAAGAAAAAAAGAATGATGTAGTAGAGAACATAGGGCATCCAAGAAATGCTGCTGAATATCTTTGGGGCTAGTAAAACCACAGTGGCAGATTTATCCCCAATGTGGCCACTACATCAGAAGCACTGGAGAGACTTGTGAGGAAATACTGCAGTTGGATGGGGGAAATGGAGCAGGAAACAGCATAGAGCTGAAGAGTCAGCTAGCCAGCTCACATGTAATGGCATACTTCAGTCAAGGGGCTGAGGCACGTGACACTAGAGGCTATTCCAGTAGAATTAGGAACAGTCACGAACAGCAAACAGATGAAGCACATAACCCTGTGTGTACCACTGATATACAGTGTTTCTATGCTTAGAAGAAACGAGAGATCCTTGCTTTCATCTGGACATGTGAGAAATTTCTTTGTGATGGTCACATTGACAATAAATAGACAATATTCAGTATTTGCCAAAGTCCAAAGAACCAGCCAAGAATGTCAGGTAGGTTTTATTTGTCCAGGTCACTGATTATTTTTTAGCCTCCATAATATCTCCCTTAGGTTACTGAGGGGACTTTTTGAAGTCTGTGATTGGTTCTACCACTCACTACCATCTTGATTATGTCAGTTGGGCAATTATACAAAGCAAGGCTGGATTGCCAACTGCTCAAACTGGGCAAATGCCCCCAGGGTCCCAGATCATTATTCATTGTGTGGCAACTCGTGGTAATTTGATTAATTGTAAATTTGTTTGGAAATGTGCAACCCCAAAGCACAATATCAACAGAAACAATTGAAGAAACTTTGCTACAGTCTGTCGTCTACTGGAATTTGACAAAATGAATTATGGGGCACATTCACATTGGCTTCAGCTTGGGGCGTTGCTTAGCATACCCATAATAATCTGCATTAATATTAATTGTTATGTCAGTTTTGGTTAGTTGATAAATAACCTTTTGTCTTTGTGCTGTATTAGGCCACATTACTAGCAGAGAAAAATACTACGAAAAAAATGCTGGTCAGTTTTCTGTTTATATGATGGGACAGACAGGGAAAAATAATAACAGCATAACACTGATATTTTTTGGCACTTCAGAATGGGTAGAATTTAAGGCCAAGATTGAGGCAAACGTACACTCTACTAGCCCAATGTTGAAGGGACCAGAATAAGACAATTTCATATCCTCTCAGGCTTGAAAGGCCCAATTATTTGACCCTCAACTAACACCTTCTTTATTTGCAGTGCACACTAACAAAGCATAGCTCACTGACTGAATTATAATGGAGCTTGCTACCCATTCTTAATATTTTGCAGAATATCTTTTCTGATTATCCTTTCTTTTGGACATAGTGTGTAAAGTTGACTCACCTGACTCACTATGCCAGCTGCATGAGCATGAGAGTGGGAGAATGACATATAACCTAATTTTTGCTAGTAGCAACATAGTGGAAAACATGGTCTTTCTTTTCCCTTTGCTGATCTTGCTGTTCAGGGTTCTTTGGCATACATCATCTTAATACACCTTTTTTCAAGGTCTTGATACACCTTTCTGCAAACCTTCTCTCATCGTAAAAAAACCTTACTGCAAGTGTTACATTGTCTTGAATCACCTTACTGCAAGCGTTATGTCATCTTGATACACCTTAATGCAAGCATTCCAACGTCTTGATACCTCCTTACTGCAAGAGTTGGATTGTCTTGATACACCGTACTGCAAGCATTACATAACTGCGACACACATTACTGCAAGCGTTACATTATCTTGATATAATATCGTATGATTAATCTCACTAAATCAGGTGAATCATTTCACCTGAGTTGAGCCACTACCTCTGTGATGCCTCATTTGAACTGTACAGTAGTCCTCTGGATAGTGAATCCATATTGAAGATAAAATAAAAGAAACAGCTGTCTGTCATTACTGATGATGGTACAACAAAGTCATGTCATACTCACCACTCTGCTGAAAATACTTTCTTCTTTCTACTATTTTCTTTAACAGTACTGTTTGAATGTGACAATGTCAATGTTTAATGTGTAATGTCTGTGCAGGAAGTGTTGAGTTTCACTGACGGTGGCTTGACAGCGATGGGAAAAAATGTGGAACAAATTCAAATTAATAAGTGAATAAAAAGACTTCCAGTGACAAAGCGGAAGTGATAATGTAAATGATGTAAAAAAACTGAGAGCAGTAGTATGGTGAGTAGTACATGACTCTGTTACACTGATGGAATTAGTGCTGTGTGTCCATTATGTTGAATTTACCTTGTCAACCATGTATTAGAGTGCAAGTAATTCCAACCCCCTCATTATATAAACTTGGCCTTTATTAGTGACTATTTTTTTGTGCTGGCTGCAACAGCTCTCAATTATATGAGGAAAAAACCAGACAGGCTTTCCAGACCGACCCGAGTGATATTCTGTTTGTAAGACTGTGAAATGTTTTCTGTTTTTGAATCAACTTCATTCATTTATTGTTTATTGATATTAGTAGTAGCTCCAACTCATAAATTATTGTTCGTTGGTTCATTGGTTCAGTGGAGCCAATTTTTTGTTGGAAAGTATATTCAAGAATGTTATCTTCAAGATCTCTGCAACATTTGTGTGCATGTCTCTCTCAAGCACTCTGTGAAGTTTTGATACATCTGTTTTTGTGATGTATTTAAATTGAGGTTTCTTTTGCAAGAGCTAAACAGTCTCATCCATGACAGCACCACAATGTGTTTCTGCCAGTTCACTACTGAAAAGGCTTCCTGCAGCGTTAAGGGCTCTGGAAAGATTAGAAAGATCAGATAAGAAGAGTTTTGTGAGGTAGTGACAGACAGATCTGGGATAGTACAGTGTCCTGGCAGTGATTGTGATAAAAATGGAATTAATGAAATGAGCTGGGGGACAAAAATGGCCCAAAGAGCTGGAAAGGATAAAAAAGGGTGTAGGAGAACTAGTAAGATATGGGAAAAACATAGGGGTGCAGATTGCATGGTTGGTTTTGAATAAAGCTTTCGGAACTCAAATGAATGTGAATTTGTAATTTATTAGGTGTTAGGAGTGTGGCCTTGCCATCTCCTCCATCATCTTTATTTCCTGGTTTGAACATTTGCTTTTGAAACGTTACCAATTGTTTTGTCAGAGACAAGGAAAGTTTCCAGTTTTCGATTTCTACTCCCCCTGGGCATCAGCTTTGATGTGTGACAGACATGTTTTTTACGCTTGTTGGACTTAAACTACAGGTTCACAATTTTTCATAGGAACAATAATTCCTCCTGTTCATAGTGGCCATTAAAAGATCCCGTCCTAATGTTCTTCCAGTGTAAGTGATGGAGTACAACATCCACAGTCCTTGTTCTGTGCAAAAATATTGTACATTCCAAGGCTTATCTAAAGTTAATATGAGGCTTCAACAGTCTGAGTTAGACAACTAAAGTGAATATCTTCCATTAGGCTCCATCTTCAAGGTGGGCAGCAAGAATAAAAACATCAGCATAACTTTTCCTGCCGTTGCAACCACTCCAATTCCCAACAACCTACTCTCTTCAAGTTGGCACATATACGGCTCTGGAACAGAGCTCTCCTCCTCCCCTGATTACCTTCTGCTTTAGGTCAGCAAGGTTTGCAGAGTGGAAGACCACCCACAGTCAAACTGTCAAAATGCAAAATGTCACAATACAGAAAAGCAAAACCCAAAACATTATGATGTGTAAATGTAAATGTATCAGTATTATATGGGGGAGTCAGTATGTAGTATTGAATGTTGATGTTGGGGGAGGGTAAGTCTTGAGAGGAAGAATAAGTTCTGCCGGGGGGAGTCAGACATTTTCTAGGGTGTTAAGTGCCAATAGTGCAGTTCTGCAGTGCACTGACAGTTCAGCTCCATAGAAAGTACCCACAATGCACCATAAAAACAGTGTTCACTTTGCTCACTGACCAGAAGTAACACTGCTACACATGCACTGGAGAAGTGACATCCATTACACTGGACAGTCATTCACTGTCTCTTGAAAAAGGGACCAGTTTGAGGCATTGCTGATTGGAGGAATGACCTACCTTATGTGACCTTATATGGAAACTACATATTAGTATCAGCACTAGGATTCTCACTGTCAGTGATGCCTCTGAAGTGCCACTTGCAGGAGAACAGATTGTGAAGGCAAAGTAACACTCACTGCATGCAGACATTTGTGACTAAAAGGCTTCAGCCTACCACAGGTCATCCTCAAATAAAATGAGATGTTATTATTAATCCTTTGAACACTAGGGATTTTTACAGTTGGTTTTGATTGCTTATTAATAATAGTCACCACATGTCTTTTCCAGGCCTGCCATGTATTGTTATTCGCAATTTGAAGTGTAAAAAAAAAAAAAAGAAAGTATTTTGCCTGTATGTCCACAAGTTTTCAACACAGTAAATATCTGTATGTGAATGAAGCGAGGGATATAAGTGTAGCGGAGGGAATTCTGTTCTCACTACTCTGATTACTCTGCGTTGTGTTGTGTAGGTAATGAGTGAGACGCACACCGGAGCTGGAGATCTGTGGGGATTTGTTCTTCACAAAAGAAAAAGAACACAGGCGTCATACACCACGAGCCATCTGCACCTCTCCTTAGTCTGTGAAACATAACACAACCTCATATGACACAGCCTATAAAGCAAGCTCCCGTTGTGGCCAGTACAAAGCTAAAATATGCTGCGCGCTAATGTTATTGCCCATTAAAACAACCCTAGCGCAGCTAGCTTAATAAACCGAACTCGAGTAATTCGGTTTAAAATCAATATTACGGGTCGTTTGTACAACAGAGGCTAGACAGATAGATACATTAATACATTGCATCACAGTATTTATCATAGTATTACAATTTCAGGTGAATGGAGGTAATATATTAAAGAACGGAGAGAGCATTAGAAAATGTGACTCACCAGCTCCGAGCATACATGCTCACTGAAGCGGAGCTCGGTGGTGTAGCATTAAAATGACGCCCCAGGGAAACAAAGAGGTACGCCATAGAAAACCCACAGGGTGAACACCTATTTACAGATAGAAACTAATCTTTTTTTTTGGGGGGGGGGGGGTTCACCAAGACTTCTCAGGGAAAAATAAACAAAAATAAAATAACAAAATTAACTTGGTTACATAAGAACCATGTTGATGTTCATGTCGACATTCTGAGCCTTAATCCTGTCAAAACTATTGGGTGTTCAAAACCAGCAAAACTAATATTTGTGGATATTGTCACTCCTATTGTTTTTATTTTTTTTAAATTTGAGTTTTTCTTTCATTTTTAAGTGGATTTATGGCTGTTTATCCGTGATGGATACTCTGGAAGGAGTCCACGGAGAAGTCCTCCAACCCATACGACCACATAGGTCGTTTGTTCCTAACCTCTAATACGACCCACAGGAGCGTTTCCTAAATTAGCGCCCCAACAGGTGGCAGGAGATATGACTCTAAAAATGACAGAATAAGTCATTTGCTAATGACTCCCAAAACAACATATATAGGCGTACCAGACCTTCGTCGTCATGGTAACAATAATAAACAAGTGGCTAATGTTGTGAAACGGTCGCAGTTTGGTTAGGTTTAGGCACCAAAACTACTTGGTTAGGTTTAGGAAAAGATCATGGTTTGGGTTGTCAGGTTAAAATAAGTCAAGGTTGACTTTTGGTTTCCCACGGGACATGAACCGCAGTCTCCTGAGTGAAAGTCCTGTGTTGATTGACCCGTCCATCCATCCTGACCACCTCCCTATGTGGACTTTGCTCCCGTCATAATTACTGTGGCCACTAGAGGTTGATGTGCATACAAACGAAAATATGGGTCGTAATAAGCTGCTGCACAGATGAGCTATACGGACATATTTTTGGGGAGAACAGTCTCGTCTTTCATGTCTTTGGGTTGCAATTTTAATTAGTTATCATTCTGTGATGAGGTGCTTTTTGTTTAGGATCTCCAGTTTTTTTTAAAAACGTCTGACACTTGGACCTCAAGTATGTGTGAGTGATGTGACTTATCTGCAGTCATATAAGCTTTTTATAATAAGAATCAACGTTAAGACATTTAGAAGCACCGGGCTTGAAAAAATAAAAATATTTACTACAGCTGCTGATGGGCAGAAATCACCAAAGTTGGAAACAACAAATACTAAATGTCTCAAAAATGGTATAGGCATACAATATTTCTCATCCTCAGGCACCATTGATGCAATGTTATTCCAAATCAGATCATGAAGTGGTCAGGATAATTAATTTAAATGTTTAAAAATGCTGTAAGTCAAAAGTGAGTCATCATTATTATTTAATGCTAAGAGAGACAGGGTATTTAGAAGAACCATGAGACATGAGAATTATTACAGTTTATTTTTATAATGATTACTGACATTTAGATGACAGACAGGCAATTGAGATGGGGAGTTATGTTACAGTAGGAAGTCTATAATGTTATAATGAACTGTTCCATTTGTTTACATACTAAAGAAAATTAAAGTGATTAAACAAACTCATAGCATTTAGCAGTGCAAGAGTTATAAAGATTCAGAAAGAGGATTTCTTTTGCTTTTTTTTTTTTGTTTATATTAACTTAATTCAGCCATTAGCCATTATGTACAGATGAGAAAGGTGAGACCATCAGTTCATGGTGAATGGGAATCCAAAGAGTGAATTGACTCTACATGATTATCATTCAACTACCATAAAGCCAGTCATAGAATGGTGATGATGTCATATCCATTACGTGCTGCTAGACAGCCCTTAGACAACCCTCACCTATGGTCTTGAGCTTTGGGTAGGGACCGAAAGAATGAGATTGCTGATACAAGGGGCCAAAATTAATTTCCTCCGTAGGGTGGCTGGACTCCTCCTTAGAGACAGGATAAGGAGCTCAGACATCAGGAGGGAGCTTGGAGTAGAGCCGCTGCTCCTTTGCATTGAAAGGAGCCAGTTGAGGTGGTTTTGCATCTGATCAGGATGCCTCCTGGGCGCCTCCCCTTGGAGGTTTTCTGGGCACGTCCAACTGGTAGGAGACCATGGGGTTCAGAACACGCTGGAGGGATTATATATCTCATTTGGCCTGGGAACGCCTCGGGATCCCCCAGGATGAGCTGGAAAGCATTGCAGGGGAGAGGGATGTCTGGACAACCCTGCTTAGCCTGCTGCCACCGTGACCCGGCCCCGGATAAGCGGAAGAAAATGGAGATAGATAGTAAAGGTCATTCTTTCTAGTAAAGATGCAAATAGCCATTATCTATTATAAAGTATCAAGGTATCTATAAATGATTTTAGTAGGGTTAATGTATTAACAATACATTGGTTTAAACAGCATTTCAAATTTTTTTTATACTACCATTATTATGGAATGCACAATAACCAATATCATCATAACTTGTTATTTTGAAAATTGCTCGATTGATTTAATGTATATAAATGCAGGAAATCAGTGTGTGCAAATAACATGGGGACATTTGATTGAGCATTCATGAAAACAGTGAGTAGGGTTGGGTATTGAATGTACTGTAAACACTATACTATATATATATTTTTATGGTCATTAAATCTGAACATGACCTTCACTGAACTGTTACTGCATTCTGACAGTTGCACTCTTTTAAAATGATATTTACAAATGTGCACTTGGCTGCAATTGCCACAGGATTTTAGGAAGACATTAGCCATGACAGCACCATAATCATCCTCCATCTGCTCCGGTCTGAGTGTCTGCTCGACCAGTTGCTCAATCTGGGTCAGCTCCTTCGCTGGCGGTGGTCTCACACAGGTTGCAGCAGCTTGTATTTTTTATTATTATATAGTCTTTTAATTCCAGCATCTTCGTAATTCTGCTCTTTTTTTATTCCCTGCATTCATTTTACAAACCTTTCTATGAATACAGATTGTGATTTTATATATATATATAATCTATCTTACAATCTAAGATTACAGCTGACATTAGCATCTCAGTCACTCTTACTATAAAAGTGCAACAATTACTATTAAAATGAACAGCATTCAGTTGATTTTAACACTTCCTGGCTTAGTCATGCTGAGCAATTTACAAGCATGTTAAGTGTGACACTGACACAACAAAAGCAAGTGTTGGGTTCATTTGAGAATTCCTGAGTATCTTCCTGTCTTCAATAAGGCAGTTTGATTGAAATCACAAAGCCCTCAGGTTCTCAAATGTAATTAAGAGATCCATGGATTTGAAATGTGACTTAATGGAGATAAACAGTCCAGAGGCTGTGTGTCTATGTACTATCTTTGTGAGGATCAGTTTGAATTTTAGACCTTGGGAGTGAGGACATTTTGGCCGATCCCCACTTTGGGTCAGTGAGATTAGAATTAGGTTTAGGTTCAGTTTAGGTTAAGATATGGTCAGACTACAGCACAAGGATGTAGTTCATGGTGCACAAGTAAAAACATAAAACTCCAGCAATGATAACAAATGTTCTTATAAAAAATAATTTCTAAAATATTTAAAAGATGCTGGTTAGGCCTTATGGGTGGGGGAACAAAACAATGATCCCAACCCTGCTTAGCTTTTTCAGCAAGCCCTGTTTCATTGCTTGTGAGCTTCTGGTCCCATGCGATGGAAAACAGTGATTGGAGTCAGGCATAGGGATTAAGGTGAGGTTGGGGTCAGAGGCAGGGTTAGGGTTAGGTGTAGTAGTATGGTTGGGATTAGGCACTTTAAGAGGGGTGTGGTTAAGGTAAGGGATGGGAAGAATGGGGATAGGTTTGAATTTAGGTTCAGTTTAGGGTTGGGGTTAGGTCTTTTGCATTTTAGGCTATTTTAATTGCTTGTATTATTCTTTTAATGCTTTGTTTTGATGTGCATAGCCTCTAAATCTATTTTTAACATCCTACATTTTGTCAGTCGCTTGCTAAGCACTTTGAATTACATTTCATTTGTTTGAAAGGTGCTATATAAATAAGATAAGGGTTAGGGGCTAGGGGATGCATTATATCATTGAAGGTCCTCACACATATAGGAGTACAAACGTGTGTGTGTGTGTGTGTGTGTGAGTGAAAGCTGTGCTTTCAATCTTGTCTGTAGCCTTACTTTATAGTCTCAAGGAAACACTGATACTTCTCATCATTTCGTAGAACATAGTCTGATCTTCCCAGGTGCTCAGTGACCTTGTGGTTCCACTCAGAGCTTTGGGCTCAGTAACACATGGAGCATCCAAGTGGAATTGTAAGGTGCCCTTAGTCACAGCTTTTTCTGTTTGGGGGATCAACATGTAGAATTCCTTACCTACAGAACTCAAACTGGATCCTGATTGGGATCATTTTAAACTCCAACTGTTTTTGAGTGGATCAGTCATGAATGATCTGGTGCGTTTTGTTTCATGGTGCGTTATTGTATTAGTTTGTGCCCTATATTGTTGTTCTGTCTATATTTCCTTGTTGAGTTCTGAGTTTTGTGTTTGTAATGTACCTGTTTTGTACTGTCGCTGTGTATGTGTTGCTGAGTTTTATATATTTTAAAGGCCCATCTAGGGATGGGCATTGCAAATTAGCTTAGGCTATAATTGCTGTGGTGTGTGACATTGGTTTATGCTACATACTTGTCCCTATACAAAAACATTAAATAAAAACTCCACAGGTTACTGTAAAGTTTGCACTACTTGGTTTTTAATGTGAAGTTGTTAGACATTGGGCTACATAAGCAAAGTTGACTTGATGAGTGGCAGCACTTTTAAACTTGTTAATACAGCCACTGTATTGCTTGTTGTTAGAATACCAAATGATGGATGCCTTAATACAGATTTAGACTCATGTATTTATATTTGGCCATACTTTTGATGCCATTGCCATCATTGAAGACAACTTGAAGTCAAAAGCCATTAGAGGAACTTATTTTAGCCTTCAAATGAATGTCTTTTTAAAGACAAAGACATTAGAGAAATATGAGATGGATCTCAGAATAGTTTGTTTCATTCTTTCAAAACCTCCCCTTTAGTAACCCTAGGAGCTTTGTCTTTGTAGGTGAAGAAGCTGTGAATGATTTTAGTGTTGGTCAGTTTCAAGTGAAATAAGACTACATTTGGACAGATCCCCCACTTATACCTAGGCAAACTAATTTAAGTGATGTGTTTCCCCACAAATGTAAAATTGAACCATGTGTTAGTTTGTACATGACTGTTGCCCAGTCAAGGTTAGATATGATGGGAGGACTTGTTGATTTTCCACATAAAACAGATTGCATCACTGGGCTGTACCCAAAAAAAACAACAACTCTGTTCACAAGTTTATGTGTAAATTCATTAATGTTTCTGCATAATCCTGAATATGCGGTTAAGAACTAATACTCATACTGACATCTCATTCAAGGACACTTTAGCCCTTAGTGATTTCTAATCTGGCTATAGAGTTCCCCAGAAAGCTTTTCACCACCCCTTCACCTGAATTAGAGCACCAAAACACCATTTCATTGCACAAACCTGTCAGCATGTCTCTACATGAAAGATTATTGCAAGCAAAAAATCCTTGGACTAAATTTGCAATACAGCTCTTCTTTGTACCACAACCAAACCTGCCAAGTTGAATATGTTTCACAGATCATAAACATATTCTAAATTTTGTTTATTATTTTTTGCCGAAGTTTAGTCTAGAGACTAACCCACTAATAAGTAACCTATACTGAATCATGTTTCTTCTCCATGCATAGTTGGTAGAATAAATTTGTATTGCCCGGATAAATGTCACTGAAATTCTTTTTTTACCTTTCCAGGCAACATCAACATTAAAGCAACTTCATGGAGGAAACTAGAGGAGTCCCTTTAAGATGACACGCACAGACCCGCCTGACATACTGGTATCAACTGTGCATCAAGATATAAAAGTGGTCCCCATTTCTTCACACTACAACTCCTTGCAACCCTCCAAACAATGTGATTCTATAAATTACAGCGCACTGGAGGACAGTAAAAGCAAAGTCAATAAGAGGCACTGCAGTACCTTTGACTATAAGTCATTGGAGTACCCAAAATCACACAAATACTCAATGGAGTCCCCATACAGGAAGGCTGATAGGCATGCAGCCAACCCGGATGTGGCCTGGAATGCCTTGGGCCGCCAGCAGAGATATCGCTTTTCTGCTCCGGACATTTTCAGCCATAGGTTAACTCCTCAACCAATGGCTGCAGATATGGCCAGTGAGGTAGTTGTCCCTGAACAAAAAAGAAGGACCAGGTCAAAAAGTGCCCCTCGGGTCCAGACCAGTGTCACCCCTGTGTCTTTTAAAGGATCCTCATCTTCAGGAAGGAAGGGCAGGGAGTCCCAAAGGTCTCCAAGAGACTCCCGCTGGAGACCAGAAGTATCACCGCGTAGGGAGTCTTCCTATGCAGCAACTAGGGCTCATATGCATGAAGTCCATCCCATTAAGTTGCAGCCTCAAATGAGTGACAGCAGTAAATATTCACCTAACTATGCTGCTGATAATTTCGAGGATGGAGGGCTGGATAAACCAGCAACCAGTCCTCATGTTAGGTGTCGGGTGGACATCAAACCTGATAACTCTGCATTACATCATTCAGGACGGAAACAGGCTACACCTCAAGTCGACATACCCTGGCAGAGGCACCATAGTGGGGGAAGTAGAAGTCTGACTGTGCCACGCCATTTCTCCTACTCTAGAACACCAACTCCCACTGATTCATTAGGTACAGAGAGTAGGCAAGCTTATCAATATTCCCGCAGCATGCCAAATAGTTACTTACAACCCATGGAGATTTCCTTGAAAAGAATGCCTTCATCAAGTGATTACTATGTTAGGGAACGCAGAGCTCATTCCAGTCCCAATGTGCCAACCAAGTTCTTTTATGCAGATGACCCAGGGAGATATGTTACTACTGCTCCTCCTCAACCAAGTTCTTACTTTCATGATGAACGTTACACACCAGGACAAACATATACTCCAAAAGTGCAATATGTGCAAGAT
Source organism: Maccullochella peelii (assembly GCA_002120245.1). Classification (NCBI taxonomy): domain Eukaryota; kingdom Metazoa; phylum Chordata; class Actinopteri; order Centrarchiformes; family Percichthyidae; genus Maccullochella; species Maccullochella peelii. The sequence goes on from LKNJ01006849.1 coordinate 17,300, forward strand.
CCAAGGACTAGAATGGTGCATGCTGTAGCTACAAGACCCTGTTATCCTGAGATGGATACCTATCCATACTCTGTGCAGACAGGGTATCCCAAACCATATGCAGCAAATGAACCAGGGCCATACATCATACAGACACCTCCAACAAGAATATTTTATGGAGATGATCCAAGGTCTTATCAAATCCAGACTGCTCCACCAAGGTTTTATTATTCCAGCGACATGTATGCAGTGCCACCAGAGCATCATATTCCAGCAAGGGCGTATTACACAGAGGGCCGAAGACATGCTAGAGTCATTCAGGCACAAACAGATGACTGGTATGGCTCAGATGCATCTGGTTATTCCACCAATCCTGCATCTTATGTATCTCAAGTCACTCCAACCAGAGTCAGTCAAGAGCCTGTGTTAACACCCTGGTATGCTAACCCATGTATAGAACTTCAAAGAATTGGCACAGATTCCAAATCTTACTCAAGGTCCTGGGACAATATTCTCAACTCTCGTGTAGAGAGGGAACAACCTCTTCCTGTACAGCGGGGTCAGAGCTATGATGATCTTCTTGAGTCCAGGAAGCCTGCAGCAGCCACAGATGACAAACCGCAACCAGTGGTAGTCAATCTCTCCAGTTCACCAAGACGCTATGCAGCCTTATCAATGTCTGATAACTCGCTTATTGACAAAAGCCCAACAGAGACATCAAAGGGCACTACTAGCAAACTCTGGTTTGTCACTCCTGAGATAACAATCACTGATAATGACATTCGACCAGGGAAACTTAATAAGGCTGAAGGACGATCTGCCAGTTGGGACATTCTTGACTCCAGATGCACTGAGAGTCCAGGACTGTCTCAGTGTGACTTTCAAAGCTCAACCAAAGAGAAGACACATGACAACTCCTCACTACAGCAAAGCCTTGAACAACTTGATGAGCTTTTGGCAGATCTTGTTACTGATTACAAGCCACCAAGTAGAAGGGCAAGTGAGGACATTCTGGATCAATTAAAGAAGTTAATTGATGAGGAAGAAGCAGTATCTCTGTCCAGAAAGAGCTCTAAGGCAGGTATAGAGGAACCAGCTCCTCTTGACAAGCAGCCAACCTCAATAAGAATGAATCCTGCTGCTTTTCGAGACATAGATGGGGCCAGTGATGCAATGAAGAGTGCAGATGAGTGCTCCCCAGATCAGAGCCCAGATGAGGATGATACAATGATGTGCTCTAACAACAAATGCCGGAGGACAGAGACCCTGTTCAATGCTTGCCTATATTTTAAATCCTGCCACAGCTGCTACACCTACTACTGCTCTCGTAACTGTCGCAGGGAGGACTGGGACATTCATAAAGAAAGCTGCCTGTATGGAAGAATAGGCAGCACATGCCGGCACATCATCAAACACTGCCGGGAGACTGCTGAAGTCCACAAAGCCTTCTCCCGTATTGCCAAAGTTGGCTACCTTTCTCGAGGTAGAGGAGTTCTCTTCCTTGGTTTTCCAAACCCTGCATCATCCAGTAACTTCTTGCAGTATGGCCTGGATAGTCTACTTATGTCTCCTACATACCTGTCCCTCCGAGAGCTTGAAAGCTTCAAGGACAACCTAGGGGAGTACTGTAAGGAGCTGCAGGAAGCTGGTAAGGAGTATGACCCAAACGAATGTTTCATCTTGAATGTATCCATTGCTGTCGGTGAGCAATTGCCTGATGGGCCATCGCCAAGGAACCAAGCTCCAACTGTCAGAAAATATGCAAAGGTAGCACTGGCTTCCTTCAGCCCTGAGAGAAAGGTTCATAAGAAAGAGAGTGACATGGAAACGCTGATCCTCACTCCACCCCCAGGAACAGCAGATATCGACAAAGAGGGAGAGGAAGGCAGGAAGGCCAGGGAAATCTGTTTTATCAATATACAACGGGAGTTAAGGATTCGAGGGGTTTTTCTACGCCATGAATACCCTCTGGTGTATCAGCAGCTCTGTGAGTTTGTGGAAAGTAACAGAAGGTTCACACCCACAACTATTTATCCTATTGATAAGAGGACCGGTAAACAGTTTATGTGCATGATTATGGCTGCCTCCGAGCCCAGGACGTTGGACTGGGTAGGCACCCCGCATCTCCTTGATGACATTATTTAAGTGCACCTTTTGTTGTGAATATATATGTATAGAAATACATATATATTGTTACACATATTTATATATCAATCAAATTACGAACATTTGTAGATAAGTATTTTGTTAAAAAAAAGATATATTCATGTCTGCTTGGTCAGTATTATTCTTTTTCAGAATATTTCCTGTCAGGTGCAGAATGAGTACATTATTTATTTTATTTTATCTTTTTAACAAGTACATACTTTTTTTTTATCCACCACAAGCCATTTATCTGTATCCTGGTCATTCACTGTTAGAAAACATTCCCTCCATAGGGATTGCCTAAACGGACATTCTGGTATTTTGATTTTTTTCAAATTATTAGCAACAACTGTATGTTCTTTGAAACTTAGCCTGTTTAAATGAGAGAGTCCATTTCTGTAAGTGAGTACAACATGACTATTTTTTATATGTGACTTTAATGGTATATCAGGCAGAAAATATTAAACATTATTTTCTTAGCTACGTAAATACTTTCTATGCAAAGTTGCTTCATGTGTTAAGTACCACATTCTTATAGAAGGAGTTGTGTCTGTTATATATTATATTATATTATACATATCTGTAAAGAAAGCTTTTGTTGAAATTGAGATAAATTGTTGAAAATTTTGGTGGCAACAAAAGATAAGAAAATAAGAGACAATTGTGCTACTTGGAACATCTATAACAAAAAATGGCACAAAGATGTATTGTTGCTTAGGTAGGTATACTGAAAGTTAAGGTTTTCCTCTTTGAGTCTAATGGCATACTTTGGAGAAAGGCTAAATTCAGTAGTTCTTTAATTCTGCTCTCCAGAATTACTGGAGCACTACTGACTTGAAAGCAACCTCCACAAGGGATACTGAAATGGTGCCAGTTACCAGCCACACAGTAGGTGTTGGCCTGTACTGTTCAGTTTAAACACTGTGAATAGTGAGAGTTACCTTCTACAAAAACAAAATGTGCTATAATACCAAGAAATCATGCAATTTCCTATAACGCTGAAGTTGATGAGTTGTATTTTTAGATATATTTAAAAATAAAAATATATGAATTAGCAGCAGGAGTTATTGTCCTTAGAACAAGGTGAGCCAGACATGGCACAGTAGCTATATGATACATAAATGCTTGAAGATGATATTAGTTGTGTATTCGTGCTGCACTAGGTTTATTACATGTGTGATTTATATTGTCCTTTTTGGTTTTAGCAAATCAGAACCATTGCATTGCTCATTGGTTGCAGAAGTTTTAGAAACATTTATCAATGCAACTTAGCCACGTTGCCTCATCTATCCACATACAGTACATTTCTTGATTTTGTCCTAAATACCACATTCCCTGACAGCATATTGATGATGATTTGAAACTTAGTTGAGTTTTAAAAAATCAACACTCTAGCTGGAACATATAAGTTTGAAATGCTAATATCCAAACTATTTAAAAATGGTTTGACTGACCCCATTTGACAAATGACTCAACATATCTGGAAGACGTGCAGGAGCATTTGTCAATCAGTCCTCAGTAAAGGTTGAATAACATGTTTTCTCCCAGTCATTAATCATTGTTTTCCATACCAACCTTTTTCCCTGTGATATCAGCTTTCTTTAGAGTTTGTAAGACAAAGTACAGTGAAACCTGAAGCACATATATATTTGAAAATCTGTTTCACTGAGTTACACTTGTTAGGGTGAAAAGTTGTTGGCTGCATGTGACTGTTTTCTATGCTCTGATCTCATTTTAACATGACATTGATGATAGTAACTTACTCGATGAATGGACATGTGAAAGTGAAAACTACTATGCTGTGTAAGAAAATGAAAGAATTTTCCATTTTCGTCAGTCATTCAAGTTAAAATAACGTGTCAAAGGCCTCACTAAAATGTCTAAAAATCATGTAATCTTGTATTTTTTATACATTCAACATATGTGTCTGAGTGTGTCTATTTATAAACCATATCTAATAAATGGAATGAGAACTCTGTGTGATGCTGTCTTCCTGTTCTTTAGGTGAAATGCAACAGCACTGTGTCTGTCCAAGCATATCTGATGTTCAAGTCCTTCATATTTCTTCAAAGGAGTTAGGGTAATAGGAAGTGGGGTTATCAGGACAATATCATAAGGGTGAAAGATCTACAGTTTGCAGGTGGAGAAGTAGCTTGATGATATACAATGTTTATATAATTCTTATTTTTAAATGAAAAATGAAACATAGTGGGGAAGATTTAAGATCTGTTGGTGTAATTGTCACAATTTATTTTTCCAAATAAAGACTAAAGCTTTCACATGATATATTTTATCATATGTATGCTATACAATAAAATGAAATCAATTAACTTAGTAAGGGCACCCATCCAAATTTTGTTTGGTATACAATGAGCAAAGAAATTCATATATTCAAGTAAATGTTTTTGACTGTTCATACAATTAAGTGTTAAAGTTTAAATCTTAACATTTTTGCAGGTTTAAATTTTTTTTGTTAGAATGTTTAACATGGTTCCTGAGCTTTAAATTAACTACTGTAGATGTACTGTACATTAGCCATATAGGACTTGCAGTGAGATGGAAACATACAGCACATAAACAGTAACACTGCAAACCCACGACCATGACTCTTGACTTTGAAGGTTTTCTATAGAAAATGTACAAACTCAATCAATCAAACTTTATTTGTATAGCACCTTTCATACAGGTGAGTGCAATTCAAAGTGCTTCACAGATGATACGATAAAAAGACAGAACAAGTGTAGACCGTAAAAACAACAATAAGACAGAAACAAGTGTAGAACATAAAAACCACAGGAACCAAAAAAACAATTTAAGAATTTTGAGACCAATGCATACACACACACACACACACACACAAAAAACAACTTAAAAGACACTTGAAAGACTTTAAAAATCTATAATAATAAAAACAATAATAAAGAGAAATTAAGAAAATAAATAGAGTTAAATAAAAGCTAGACTAAAAGCTATATAAAATAGATTAAAAAGAAAAAAAACCCAATAACAATATAATAATAAAATAATGGATAAACTTAATGGTATAAGAGTTTACCACAGAAATACATTAAAGTAGTTAATTAAAATAAAGTAAGTAATGTCTATAAAACATTATTAATCAAAAGCCAGGCTGAAGAGGTAGGTTTTAAGCTTACGTTTAAAGATTTCCACACTTCCAGCGGCCCTCAGATCCTCAGGCAGACTGTTCCAGCGGCTCGGAGCATAAAAGCTAAAAGCTGCCTCACCAAAGGTTTTTAGTCCTGCACTGTGGAACAAGTAGCAGACTCGTGCCGGAGGGGCCGTACTGGTTCGTACACCGTAAGTATGTTAGACATATATGCCGATGCAAAACCATGAAGTGCTTTAAAAACAAGTACAAGAATTTAAAAATCAATATGAACACTGACAGGCAGCCAATGTAGGGACTTTAAGACGGATGTAATGTGTTCTCTCCTTCTGGTCCTGGTCAGCACTCAGGCCGCAGAGTTTTGAATCAGCTGTACCTGATTTATAATTTTTTTGAGTAGACCAGATAAGAGAGCATTACAGTAGTCCAACCTGCTCGACATAAAGTGTGCATTAGTCTCTATGTATAGACAGAGAAATGGTCGCACTTTAGCAAAAGGTGATAAAAAGCAGATTTGGTCACAAACCCCATATGAACCTTAAAGTTTAGATCTGAATCAAAGATCACACCAAGGTTTCTTGTGACCAGTTTCTCTCTCTGAGCTTTAAAATTTCTGTTTTATCCTGGTTGAGCAATAAAAAGTTTTGTGACATCCAGACATTAATATCTAAAATACATTTAAAATGGGAATCAATTGGTCCTGTGTCATCAGGAGACATGGCCACATAAAGTTGTGTATCATATCACCGAGGGGTAACATATATAGGTTAAAAAGAAGTGGCCCTAAAATCGATCCTTGGGGAACCCCACAGGTTGTTTTGGAGGTTTTGGAGAAGTTATCGTCAATTGCAACAAAGAACTCTCTGCCAGAAAGATAAGAGGAAAACCAGTTAAAAACAGTCAAATGTAATTCCTCAGTCTATTTAATAGAATTTTGTGATCAACTGTATCAAAAGCAGCGCTCAGATGAAGTAGTACCAACACCGAAGGTTTATTGCCATCTAGATGTATCCTGATGTCATTGACTACTTTTACTAGGGCTGTCTCAGTGCTATGATTAGCCCGAAAACCAGATTGAAACATTTCAAACTTATTGTTTGAGTTAATAAAATTGTTTCATTGAATGTACACCAGTTTTTCTAAAATTTTAATTAAAAAGGGAAGATTGGAGATTGGTCTGAGAGGCTTCACAAGTGCAGTCTTGAATGCTGTGGGGAATACACCTTGTTGCAATGACTGATTAAAAATTGTAAGGACTTCCTCAGACACAGAAATAAAAATATTTTTTAAAAAGGAGGTTGGGATTGGGTCAAGGGTGCATGTGGAGGACTTCAGTGCTGTTACCACTTCCCTGAGCATTTCAGCATCAACCAGGCTAAAACTGTCCAACAGGGCTTCACACTGTATGCTGGATTTTTCTTCAGTTGATATGGCATTGTGTAGTTGACAGATACTAGACCTAATGTTGGCTATCTTCTCTTTGAAGTGAAATTCATCACATTGAGAAGCGATAAGATGGTTCTTAGGGTCTGTAACAGGGTTAATGAGGTGATCGATGGTGTTAAAAAGAACTCTAGGGTTTCTTATGTTAGAATTAATCAGGTTAGAAAAGTATAATAGTCTAGTAGTCCGAATTTCTTTATTATAATTTTTTTATTTTTACAATATAATCTCTTTGTGCACATGTAACTTAGTTTTGCGGTATCTGCGCTCTGCGATCCAACAGTCCCTTTTTAATTCGGTGGTTTCATAATTTTTCCATGGCATGCTCCTCTTTTTAATAATTTTTCTAATTGTAAGTGGTGCAACAGCATCAAGGGCTGTAGCCAACTTATTGTTCAATGCATTAAGGAGACTGTCAATTGAGGATGAACTAGATGCCATCTGGTTTCTGGCAACATGTGCTAAGAAGTTTGAGGTCACTTCAGGAGTAAGACAGCGTTTTCTTACTACTTGCTCTATAGAGGTTGGCAGAGTACAATAAAAAACATTTAAAAAGACACATAATTGGTGTGAGAGAGCCAAGTCAGCAACAGAAGAAACATTTATGTTCAGCCCATATGAGATAACCAGGTCCAAAGTGTGTCCTAGGTTATGAGTTGGCTCATTAACATGCTGTTTAAAATCCATACACTCTAATACATTTAAAAAGTCCTTCACTTTNCATCTGGTTTCTGGCAACATGTGCTAAGAAGTTTGAGGTCACTTCAGGAGTAAGACAGCGTTTTCTTACCAATTGCTCTATAGAAGTTGGCAGAGTACAATAAAAAACATAAAAAATACACAGTGATGGTCTGAGAGAGCCAAGTCAACAACAGAAGAAACATTTATGTTCAGCCCATATGAGATAACCAGGTCCAAAGTATGTCCTAGGTTATGAGTTGGCTTATTAACATGCTGTTTAAAATCCATACACTCTAATACATTTAAAAAGTCAACATGTATATTAAAATCACTGATTAAAATTGAACTATCATATTTAGTGTGAATGCATGTAAGAAATTCAGAGAACTCAACCAAAAAAGTAGAGAGACAGAGTCTTGGCGGTCTTTAAATTGTTACTGTCAGCACTGGTGGCTGACATTTCAAGGTTACTGCATTATACTCAAAAGAAGAAATGCTCTTCGATTAACATCTCTACCCTTTAGAGTTTCAGTCAGTATTGTAGCTGTTCCCCCACCTTTCCTATCTTCTCTACAGGAGTGGGAGAACACATAATTTTCAGGACAGGCTTCTTTAAGTGTTGCTGGTGCATCCACACCCAACCAGGTTTCAGTAAGAAATAGACAGTCTAGCTCATTGTCTGTAATAAGGTCATTTATACAGAATGATTTGTTGGACAATGCCCTTACACTGAAAACCACCATATTTAATTTTGATGGCACGTGGACTATGTTCTCTTTGGCAATTTCAGGAGATTGTGTTTTGATGTATACTAAATTGTTCATGACAGGCACGCGTGCATGTGGTCTAGTGGCAATTACATTTATTTTAGAGTGTAGACCTACTAGAATACATTGAGGCAACCTTGTGTCTCTCACTTAAGGGTGCTGAGAAACACAATCCATACCTGTAGGGAGTGTCGGAGCTTGGGGAAGCTGTGGGGAGAGGGGAGGTGTCCACATCCGTGTCCAATGTGGCACAGGTGTTTTCACTGATTAGTCATTCGTGTGGAGAAGCGGAGACACTGTGGAGAATGTTTGCAGTTAACATCCGAGAACCCAGGCGGCTCGGGTGTAATCCATCTTTTCTAAAATACGAGGAGCGTTCCCAAAAGAGATTAAAATTGTCTATGTAAAAGAGTCCGTGTGGAGAAGTGTGAGTGGAGCCATGTGTGCAAGCTAAGAAGTCTAGCGAAACGGCCAATTCCACGACGCAATGTAGGAATTGGACCGGAGATAAAGAAACTTTTCCCATGGTGGTCTTTCAGCAAGTTAAAAAAAAGACTAAAATCATGTTTCAGTAGTTCACACTGCTGGCGACTGGTGCCGTTTGTACTGACATGTATCACAAACTTGTTGCTGTGGGGTGGTTTTCCAAAAGGATTTTTTAGCCAAATCGCTCACAGTGGCTCCAGGAAAGCAAAAGGTTTTGGCAAATTTTGCCTGGACATCCCTGATGATGGAATCACCGATGATGAGCATCATCGGGTGAGGAGATTCCGAGGCCGCAGGTGCAACCTGCTCAACCCCTCTGGGAGGAAGAGTGGTGGTGGAGACCCGCCGGGAGGGACGAGGCCCAGGGAAGGCACCCTGGCTGCCAGTCCCGGGGCACGAGTGCCGCATGCTTGGAGTAGAGCAACCATCCGGTGAGAGCGTTGCCGGGCCGCCTGGCACTCCAACGCCAGGACACCTGCCGATCTGAGCCAGTGGGGGCAAGCAATCAGTGGGCACAGCACCATACCTTTCGTGGTGCTCCGAAACCGGTCTTCCCGGCTCATCCAGAACAGCAAACCGGTTGTCGAGCTGAACCGGAGAGGCTGATTTACCCAATTCCTCCAATGCAGTGGACCGGTTAGCTGGGTGCCATGGCGACCAAGAAGAGTGTTTACCCCGCTGGTGTTTGCTCTTCATTGCGACCCATGCCTCCTGTGAGTGTGGAGAGGAGCAGGCCTGGGCAAGGGTAGGCCATTGGTCGTCTGACAGAACCAAGAGCCGGGATGGAAGAGGTTCTCCCCCGGAGGCTATGGAGCCGGACCACGGCAGCGTGGCATCGAAGTCCTGGGCTCCATAGGAAACAACGGGTTGCAGAGAGGTGCTTTGATCAATACAGCCTGATGCATCCAAAGCTGAAATATGCTTCACCTGGGCAGTTGCAACGGTAGAAAATCCCAGGATAAGTTCATCCTTTTTTTCTAAGCGATGAATGTGCTGTTGTAGCTGTGTGTAGCCATGCTTACAAGTTACACATGACGCCATTGACAGGGAGATAGAAGTCTGTTAAAAAACTTTAAAACATACAAAATAAAAGACTGATAAAAAGTCAGATAAAACAGAAATGCTGATAAAAGTTTGTTCAGCTTCGTTCGTTCAACTTCCGTGCACTGTGTCAGCGTGTCCCAGCATGCACTGCGTTCCCTCCAAAATTTCTCTCCACCCCACGGCAGGTCAAGAAGAGGAGGATGAAGAGGCAGGGGCAACAACTATCCAGAATTATAGAAATTAAGCAATTTAAATTTAAAGTAAAATTTTACAGCATAATTTGTCAAGACTAAAAATCTAAAGCCTCACTAGTGACCCTATAGAGGCTTAAATGTTTATTACACCCCATAATCCAAATGTGTCCAACTGGACAAATAACATTAGTGACAGGGATTATGATCTCCCACAGACATATGACCACTTGTTATCATGTGAGCGAAGTTTTGTACTTGGGTCACCTGAGCAAGTTCCATTCGCTGAAGAAGGCTGTTGGACATAGTTTAATGCTCTGGAAGAAGTTAGTGAGTGAACTTTTTTTTTTTACCACAAAAACATAGTGATGGTTTCATTATTCATAGAGCTTTACCAGTTCAGCTACAAATATAAGGTTTGTACTAGAGGAAAGGTCATGAGGTCATTAAACAGGCTTTATCTCCTTGAAACTTGAATGTGTTCAGTAAATGTCATGGTAATCTATATCTTAGATTATGAGATATATCATTAACACTCGTGATTTTCAGGCACTGTTCACTGTCCACTTTGACTACAAGTTGTAGGCCTTCAAAGAGGAGGTGGTTTGAGCACCCATTTAAACAATTTCCTGGTATTCTCTAAAGGTCCCAGAAAACGTCAGTTTTTTTGCAAATTGGTTGCTCATTTTTCCTCCCTACTATAGCCCATCTATAGCACTGAACACGCAATGCAATTGGTGTGCAAAACATACATAGATTTAAGGAATACTCACATGACATACAGTAGATAGTTTTTGAAGTAATTTTAGCGTAACACAGTAATGCAAATAGAACTAAAATGGCCCATGTAAGCAGCTTACAAAAAGCAAAAAACAAATAATAAATCATCAATAACAAATCATCAACAACAAACCAGCACATTCCTTATATTTTGCAGAAAATAAATAAACACAAAAATGAAGATGAAATAATGATCAGAGATAAGTTGCACCAACTGGTCTTTACTAAGCCTGGTCCTAACTGCTAAGTCGGTCTTTGTTAAGATCAGTCTCAGAATGGACTTACCGTCGGTTGCATCAACCAAACTTAAGCCTAGTCATAACTACGCCCGGACTTAGCGATGCGCGTCCATGTGAATGCCCATGCGACTATGGCTATTGACTAGCAGCGTGCATTGCTAGGATACACTGTAACAATCTCCCGCTGTCATTTCTAATTTGTGGCAACAGTATTGAGGATCAAAGAAAAAGAAAAGGCAATTTCCTAAAATGTAAATAAGAAAATTAATAGAGCTGTACAGCCAGCCAAGCAGTCCAACATAATTAATAATTAATAACAAATAAGAAGAAGCAGTCGACTTGGAGAGAAATAAGGGAGGCCATAAATGATCGTTCAGACTCGGACAGCCTTGGTACAGAAAACGATATACGGAAAAAGTGGAAAGACTCCCTGAGCAGAAAGATGTTTCTTCAAAAAAAAAAACCCATCAAACCGGCAGGGATCCTCCCCCGAAAACGTCAGTATACAGTGATATAATTGTTGTTGTTTTTGGAGAGATTCCCCTGCTTTTACTGGTTTGGTCATTGTGGAAAGCGGCGTTATTGACCAACCGCTGGAAGAGAGTGATGTCTCTCCAGAGATGAATGTGGTTATGAGTGACGAGAGCAATAGCGTTACTGAGAATTGCGAAGGTGTGTATTCCACATACTGTAAACAACACATTTATTTATTTATTTAGTTTAATAATAGGTAGGCCTAAATAAATTAATAATAAAATGTGCCAGTAAACTCTGCTTCTAGGTAGAGTATAACGTTGGGCTAAGTCTTAGAAATTGTCACATAACGGTATAGGCTAGGGAGAAATGCGCTAGATTTTGTCTTTACGCCTGCTCCTGTCTAGGCGTAAGATTCACGCCTAGTCTTAGCGAGAAGAAGGCTTAAGCCTAGATGGTGTAACTATTAGGTCAGACTTAGAATCCCATGTTACGACCAACTTAGCTTAAGACCAGGCATATGACTTGTTGGTGCAACCGGCCCCAGAGGTAATTACTTGGCAACCACAGAGATCACAACTCTAGAAGGCTCTATTTCCTGGCCTAAATCATCAGTGCCTTTGAGCCTTATGAACTCAATGTAAGGACTGGCCGAGCGGTGGAAGGAGAACACACAGAGGCACACAAACGCATAATAACCTTTCAAAAGAACAAAAGGAAATTCGTCAGTCAACAAACAAAGAAGATAAGCCAGGACCATTTCTACTGAGCAGCTAGCCGCAAACTTCCAGCAGATCTGCCCCTGAACTGGACCAACTCAACTCCAACCATAAACTATTCCACCCAACTCCAACCATGAACCACTCCACTCCGCTCAACTTCAACCATGAAACACCCCAAACACACACATTTACACAGGCACCAGGACTGCAGAAACTCATGTAACCACAATGCCCCTGGGTCAGTCCCATCTGGGCACTGTCAAGTAAGATTGAGACCCCAGAACTTTGCCTTCAATAATCAACAAAATCAGGACTTTAAAGCTGCACAAATCAGGACACTTGAACACCACATATTATTAGACGAAGATAAGTGATTGTTTTTACTATAAAATGTAACTGTAATCAATAAGATAAAGATAAGAAAATTAAAGATTAAATGTATCTGGTCAAATGAAGTATTAAGAGAAGTATCTGTGATCTTGTCTGTAACACTGAATGCACTGAGTTGTGAAACTGTGAAAAGTGTTGACATCCAGCGTGACATACTAGGCTAGCATGACATCTAGCTAGGTGAACTGAGGCCAAGGGAATACAAGGAGGGGGGTTGGACAATGCCCAGAGTTTTGAAAGAGGCATGACTCAGCAGGGGTTGTTTTTCTGTAAGTAAATGATTTACCATTGGCAGAAGTGTGTATCAGGAGATGTGACGACTGCATGAGACAGAATAAAAGGCGAGAAGTTAGAGGAGAAGAGCTCAGAACAGACGGAACGGACAGCTGGACAACATCTCTAGGACTTCACTGAAGCCTGCACTCAGCCAAGACCCTGAAGGATCAGCAACATCTACTGGGGACAGCAAGGGAGACTGACTCGGAGAACGGGCCGTTGCTGGGCCATATTGGCGCAGAGAAACCAACGCTCTCCCTGCTGACAACAGAGGAGGACGATCGAGGATTTCCCTGACTTTGTACTGAGTTGGGATTTCTGAAGAGAACACTCTTTCCGTGGCAGGTGGACGTTTTGCAAAGGCCTTTGTTAAAAACTCCCCTCTCCTGAAACCAGATAAGTTAGAGAATAAGATTTAGAATTAGATGAGAGAAAGTAATAATTTTGATTATTGCTGTAAATTATTGAATTCTTGATTTATAAAGCTGTTGCTATAACCCTGCTAATATTCCTGCAATAAATATAACGAGTAAAGCAACGTAAATCGATTTGTTCTAGTGTTCCTTTAATACAAGCTTCTCCTGATTGTAAAACATGAAGTAATTGGGTGCTCAACAACTAGGTTATTTTAATTTTGTTGTCCATTATAATATTATAAAACAGACCCTTAGGGCTTAAGTTCTAAGCCTTTAAAACCCAACCTAGCAACTTACCAAGTGCTGAGATCTATAAGAGGAAAGCTGCTTTTAACGGGCGTGTCTGGTGATTTAATCTGACAATCAAGACTACTCAGTCAGGTGTGTATTACCGGAGGAGATAGGGTAGACGCTCAGAAGTAGGCACTGAGAGGCTAGGCAAGTTTCCTCGACACCAGCTTAAATAGTCTTTAGAAATTCTAATAGAACAAGATCCCATAGAACTATAGACTCTGACCCTTTAAACGGAGAGATGGTCCAAGTGAGTCCTGTACAGGGCTTCTACCCTGGCGATCTAACAGCACATATTCCATACACCCCGTGTCTCATTTCCCCTACATTTCTTGTCTGTCTTCATTGTCAAATGAAGGCAATTTTAAATCCAAAGTGCGGAAGTCTTTTTACTATGAAATTCCCTCTTTGTCTTTCCACAGACAGTGTTTACTTGCTGAGTCATTGTGGAGGGATGCGTCCTGGTAGTGTGTGTAGGTTTATTGCCTGTGTTTTGTCTCTGCAACAACACACAACACAAAGGTCCCCACTTGGTCTGTGTAAGTCAGACTGCTGGAGCCTCATATTAGCTTCAGCTAAACTTTAGAATTAATTTTTATTTTTTTCTATTTTTTTGTCACTCTACGTAGGTAGGCCTATTACTTCATGGTCAGTATGAACAGGGGGCGTGATTACAGGAACCAATAACCCTTTCATTGTACATGGTATGGTATGTGAGTATTGTATGAGTATTGTTTTAAGATAGACTGTCATGATCTGGACTCTGTGTTGGTTGGTTTTGGTCTTGTGTTCCCAGTGTGTTCCCACCTCCTGTCTCTGCCCTCAGTGTTTTCACCTGTGTTCAGTCACCCACCTGTGTTCGATTACCTCGTTAGTCTCTTCCCTTCCATTCATGCCCCGTTGGTTCATTGTCCTTGTTTCATGTTGTTGTGTTTGCTGTGCTCCATGTTCTATGTGCTACCTGCCTGTTTTCCTGCGTGCCTGTCACCTGCCTGTCTTAACTTGTAAGCTACGATAAACCTCTTGCAAACAACTCCTGCCTGCGTGGTCTGCACTTGGGTCCTCCACTTACCTGCTACCCGTGACATAGACTTGAAAAAAACAGAACCTTTCCTTTAAGGTACAAGTCCTTTGTCCAAGGACTTTTCCACCTACAGTATCAATCTTATCTTGTCCTTGTCTGGTTTAGTTTTGCACCCCCAACCCCCATCTGTCCCCTCTGCCCTCTCTCTGGCTTTATCTTCAGGGACCTCAGTGGGACTCGATGGAGCCTCAGACTCTGAAGATGAGATGACCCCCCCTGTCACTGTTCTGGGCACTGACCTCCATCAGTCCTACATCCCTGCATGCTCCACCTTCGATTTAATAATCAATAAATCATTTAACTTCCTTAGGCTTGGGTGTTGTTACAACTGAGTGTGTGTGTGTTCAGACAGAATGTAGGCCATGACAGTGAAAGAATGTAAAGCAGTAAGGTAAAATAGAGCAGTCCTCATTCCTCTGGCTGGGCATCAAGTCGCCCGGCTCAGCATCTTTTGTGACTGCTGGCAGTCTGTCAGGATTTTGGAGGCTCAGATAAGTTCAGCACTGTAGTTCATTCAAGAGACCAGCTCAACTTTAGGCATAGTTAAAAACTCACCAGTGAATGTGAGTGTGTTTTTCACACAGAATGTAGAGTAAAAGACTCTAAGGCAAAAAGGGGTAAGTAGACTGGGCCTCAGTGTTTTGGCTGAGCATCTTTACTACACTGTGGGACTGCTGACTGAGTGGTGGGCTGGATATGATTTATTCAACTTTTCACTTATAGAATGGACTGTACTATCCGTCCATCCATTTTCTTCCACTTATCTGGGGCCAGGTTGCAGTGGCAGCAGGCTAAGCAGGGTTGTCCAGATGTCCCTCTATATATATATATATATATATATGAGAGACAATACATTTGTGATATGAACCCAAAATGTTTCAACAATTGCATTTAAGCCAGCACAGTTTGCCAAGAATAGTATCTCTGAGATGTTGGGGGTTTGTGCAAAAGTACCCACGTTCTTGTAGGTCTGACTTCCAAAGTTCCCCTCTGCTCAGCCCAAGTGGTCCCCTGGTTGGAGAGTGTCCTCAAGAAAAATAACATCAATAGTTGTTGGTTTAAATGCCTTAATACAACCTTTGTTTAAGTTTAACTGACAAGCAACCTCTAGTGGTCTGGTGAAGTATGACTGTTGTCTGTGAGGAGCAACCAGGGTACCCCATACTCCCGCTGGAGATGTACAGTGTGTTATGGAGCCACAAAACCTCATAGGGAGAAGGTCTGGGTGGATGATGGGTCAATGAAGTGTTAGAAATCTTTTAAGAGAAGAAAAGAAGGGATAGTTCGTAATTAGGGGAAATATTGTTAAGGTAATATTATCATTTTCTGGCAAGAGTGAGATGTTCAAATAGATATCAATCTCATATCTGTGTGTTAAGTACTGAACTGGAGTCAGGACATGTTTAGCCTAGCTTAGCATAAAGACTGGAAGCAGGGGGAAACGGCTATCCTGGCTCTGCCTGAAGTTCAAAAGTACACCTGCTAACACCTCTAAAGCTCACTGGTTTATTTTTGTTGTCTCTCATTTGTTTAATCCATACACAAAGAGAAATGTAAAAATTACAATTTTAGGGGCTGGAACTAGTTCTTATTTGTTATTTCGTGTGCAGCTTCCTGAAGTCTTGTTGTCACAGTGAGGTTGCCAGGTTTGGTTCCATTGTACATGTACAGAGGCCAAAACCTAAACTTCTGGTCACTAGAATATCTGGCAACCTGCACTAAAGCTGGAGATGTACAGATGTGTTGGGTGGATGGATAAACTGTTCAAGTCATGAAGAAATAGTTCCAGCATGTAACTCTGGACAAAAAGTCTTCTTGTACAAATAAAACAAACGAGATACAACATGTTCATTAGTGAGCTTTACAGGTGTTGGTAGGTGTATTTTTCAACTTTGTAAAGAGTCAGGCTAGGTGTTTTATCTATGCTGAAAAAAAACCCAACAAAACAAAAAAAGTAGATCATTCACATCGATAAATTAAAAGTTTAATTTAATAAACATATGAAATTCAATTCACAAGCACTGTAACACTTTTTCATTAATGTGAACACCACCTTCTTTTCTCACATTGTATTTAGTAATTAGTAATTGGTTCAGCTAATTTGATTAACCACATATTTTTCTTTTTTGTCATTCTTTTATTCAATTGCTTTAATATTTGAGTACTCACTCTGGAATGTTTTCTTTTAATTTTCTCTTTGGCAGTTTATCTGTTCTTTCACAGATGAGGCATCACATCCACATGCACAAACACAGCTCGGGAGTGATAGTATGTGGATCAGGGTCAGTGAAGCTAATGTCTGGGGGCAAATGGAGGCCATTCCACTGTGTGTTATTGTGGTCAACAGTGCACTCTGCAACAGACTGCACTGGGAGTACGGTGTCTTGTTGGTGCTCCATGGAGTGGAAAATGAGGAGAGAAGCCAGTCCTTAATGGGATGCTTTTTTGTTTTTGTTTTTGTACATTCATCAGTTCATTAAAGACGAGAAGACAGTTCTGCATACAGATCTAAAGGCCAGTTCAGACCAAAGATTTGCAACGAGACGAGCTGAAACTTTCAACTACTTGCAATGCGCCAGTCTGCAGCATTCTGAAACCTGCCAGTTTACACCAAAGCGACTAGATGAGACGGCATATCGTTTCCATAGCAACGACTCTTTGTACTTCCATTGTAACTGCCGGCTTTTCAGGCGTATTTTGCAGCTGGAAAACATAAAAAAACGAGGGTCGAGATGACCAGCTGACTTCTCTACGAGCTGATTAGCTTTTAAAACAGGTGACATGCCTTACGTTCTAAAACCAGGTGCTGGCAATTTGACAAGCTGAGTCTAGATAATCTGGATAAACCGAGAACCCTATCACCGGACAGAACATTGATATTGGACGATTATGCAAAACCCTGCATAACATTCAATGTCATTGTTTTTGTGATTGATTTGAATTTTGAATGATTTGTTCCTACAAAACAGTACTTATGCTTGCCAGCTGCTGCATGATTAAGGTTAGAGAAAAATCCTTCATGGCTTTAAAAAAGTGAACATTAATTGCAGGTGACAGGACACAACCTCTGGTCTCCTACATGAAATTTGGACATGCTACACACCCATCCACAACTCTGACCTCCAAAGCTTTACTTTCTGCCTGCATAAAGGACACACTACTTCCTGCTTTGGCACTGAATGTTGGTACTGGACATAAACTGTGAGGTACAGAATCGTCTGATATGAGCGTCATTCCTAGGGATGATCGTCTGACTGCTCTTGTTTCTTTGTAACTTTGTTGTTATTGTATGTCCCATTGTTATATAGAATGTTATGATAAAGGATAGAAATGATGGACAACACTAGGAAAAAAGGACCCAGGCTGTAGAAACGGAACTATCCTGTAACATATCTTCCAAAAACCTCAGTCAGTAGGAATCCCTATACTCCCATTGGGAATGTCCCTGCTGCAAAGACACCCAAAGTGGTCAACACTTGCAAAGGATCAGAATAAAGTCTCTGGGTTGATTCTTTTTAAGGCTGAGTCCAGTACAAAGTTCTACAGCTCTAGATAAATCAAATAAGCTAATGAGCTAATGATCAAGATGGGCCAAGAAACCTTGGTGGTCCCTCAACACCAGCTGATTATAAACCCTTAATTTGCATAATCCTCTAACGGTGCTTAATTATACAGCATCACTACCAGACCTTATATAACCCTGAAATGAATAGTGGAACTGTTTAACAGCTTTGAATTTGTCAATTGACTGAGACCACCTAAGGCTCTGCTAAAAGACTGTCATATATGAAGTCAAGCAGTCAGTGCTAATTTGACCACTATACCATTACTATATTAACAGGTAAAATATTTGTTAAAATAACTGAAACTTTTGATGGTGTAGCCGTGATGACTCCAATTTTACCCCTTTCACAGTGAACTGAGTGAACATTTCCTAACCCTCCTTCTCACAAGACCTCTGGGTCAAGAAATGCCCTGGCAGGACTCACAGAGGATGAACAAAAAGGAATGTCGAGTGCCAACTGGTTATCAACCTAAGCTACTTTATTAATTTACAACCTGCTATCACAGGTCGTGCATGGCACCGACCCGGCACTGACCCTTTTAAGGGCCAATATCCCATGGTCAGGATGGTGTCTGGATTTCATCAAGGACTAACACAGGAAACAAAGAACAAAAGAAATGATGAAGTATGATGATTCAACATGCTGATTTTGACGCAGGAAAAACAGACACTGAATTGACAGGAACTGTTTGCACATACAGTACAAAATGCAAGTTGACAATTCTGACTGACTGTGATTGGAGGTTGATTGTTGGAGGTTGCAATAGGTTAATAAGAGCACTTAAGAAGTGATAGGTTAGAAGAAGTGTCTCTCATCAATATAAGAACAATATTGAATGGCTTCAGCATTTCCCTTGTGCTTCCCAAAAATCTCTCCGCTATTGAATGGTGCATTGTGTTAATTTCACGGGTTAACATTTTTCGTCGTCATCCACGTGGTGGTTATCCCCAAATTAATCCATCTTGCCATGGTATCATTCACTGCTCTATCTGGTATACGGTGGACCTCATTCATTAATTTTATATAAAAATATATGTGTATGTATGTATGTATGTATATATATATATATATATATATATACACTGTATACCGGTATTTGCAAACTAAGCCACATCTTTGTAGTGAGGACTTCTTTCTTTTTCCACTGCATGAGAAGCAGCTTCTTTGAAATGAGACTATAGGGTGGGAAACATAGCTGGGTGTTGCTTAATTTTATAACATCATCAGATATTTCTACAATAATAATGAGTGGTTCTGGTTCTATGATTTGAAGTATTTTAGATATTAATTTGAAAATATTGATCCAATAGGTCTTAACTTTGGGACATAGAGTGAAGCTGTAGAGTAGCATGTCGTCTGCTGAAAGGCATCTGTCACATGGTGGGCAAATCTCAGGGTATAATCGGTGTAACTTCTCCTTAGTAATGAAGACGGTGTAAAAAATAAACAGTGCCTTGCATTATTAGAACATTGATGGATGTGCTCCAATCTTTCTTCCCACAGAATATCTGAGATCTCAATGCCCATGTCTTTCTCCCATTTTGTTTTTATTAGAATCAACTTCACCCAGGGGCATCCGTCAAGACTGGAGCCTCTAAAAGTCTCACAATTTTGCAGATGTTTTCTTACATGGTCTCTTATTTGCAAATATCTAAAGAAGTTGCTTCCTGGTAACTTGTATTTACTCTATTTGCGTAAAAGAAGCAAATGTACAAGTCTCCTATTGTATGGATTTTTTCCAGAGTTTAAAAGTATTATCTAGATTAGATGGTACAAAAGTAGGGTTTCCAGCAATGAGCATAAAATATGGGTTTCAGATTAATATGTGCAAATGCGTCTGTTTCCAAATGCGCAGGGTACTGTGAATCACTACATTGCAATTATAAAGAATTTTCAATTATGTAAGGTGACAGAAGGATGGCACCTATTGAGTAAGGTTGACATGTCTCTTGTTCCATTTCAAGCCAGTTTGGTGGCTGTGCCATCTAGCGAGTATTTCATAATCCTAATGTTTGGAGTCCAATAATATGATAAAAAATTTGGAAGTGCCAAGCCCCCTTCGCTTGTTTCTTACCAATTATATGTGTTTTGTAGTCCCATAAAAGGGGATTAAAATTGAGTCTAATTGTTTAAAGAAGTATTATTGATGAAAGTATTAAGGAAGACACTGAAACTGTTTTTATCTATTCTACAGGTGGAAGATCTGTCTAGGTACGGATCTAACACGCAGTTGAAATCCCCTCCAATAACAAGATTTGTTTGGGACATGTCTGGTATAAGGGACATCACTTTCTTGAATGATGGATGTTCATTCATTCATTGCTGTATTCATTGCATTCATTCATCATTGCATTTATTCATTCATTTGTATGTTCAGTAGTTGTCTGTGTAGTTAGTTCAATAAACATTAACATGATAAAGAATCTGATTACGTGGTTTGTGTGTATGAAGTATTACGGAAACTGTTCACAAGTCAAGGGCTTCTGTAACCTCCAGTCTGTTACTCAGTATAAATACTGATAATTTCTGAAGTCGAGTGTCATCATAATATTTTCGTGTGACGTGTTACTGACAAACCCTCATGTTGGATTTATACTCGTATTGACCACCAGATGGCAGTGTAACAATGATGGAAAAATGTTTTCCAAGACAGTGCAGGGCTCCATTGTCATTGTATCAAGACTGCACCTGGTGTTGGAAACAAGACATACTGTATGTCATATAGTAGCAATAACACTGAGTTCCATTCGATCATGAGTATGACTAATATAATTATGCTTAATAAATACCTCAAAATTAATATAAAGATTGTGAATAATAATAAAGAAAGCATATGGACAGGATCCAGGTGGCAATTTGTTTTCTCACTCACGATTTTATATGTGATCTTCATATACCTATGTCTAATCAAAGAAAATAAAATTATTTTTTGAAGCCAAACAAAAACTGCATATTAATGAAAAAACAGATTGGGTAGAAGTCCTAACTCCAATGCTTAACTAACTTAATTTTATGAAACATCTGTACACCATTATTAAATGTTTTCTAAGATGTTTTTGCATGTCTTCTTTATTTGACAGTCAACAGTGGAAAACTGGGGTAGAAGTATGACATACTGTACTGGAGGTCTTCAAGGCTGGATCTGAACCCAGAACATGGCAGTTCATGTATATGGTGTGTGCCTTAAGGCCTCAGCATGCTTCTAACAAAGTGCATTGTGCTACTGTATGTTCTCTTTCCTCCTGCTTCTTCTCTCCCTCTCCTCTCTCTCAACCCAACCGGTCGAGGCAGATGACCGCCCACCCAGAGCCTGGTTCTGGTTCTGGTTCTGCTCGAGGTTTCTGCCTGTTAAAAGGGAGTTCTTCCTTGCCACTGTCTCCTAGTGCTGCTCATGGTGGGAATTGTTGGGTCTCTGTAAACATAAAGAGTCAGTCTAGACCTGCTCTATATGAAAAAGTGCCCTGAGATAACTTTGTCATGATATGGCGCTAGATAAATAAAACTGAACTGAATTGTCAAGTCGACAAAGGCAAAAGACACATGCTGAAACCAAAAGTACAGACTTCACCACACTTGCAGACTCGTAGTGGGCGTGTTCCCGCATCAAGTCCACAAGGGGCCTCAAGTGGACTTTCTGTGGACTTCCAGAGCGTCTACTTGGGGTTCAGACTTCGCTGAGAAGATTACCCATAATCCATAGCAACGTGGATGTGACGATGCAAAATAAATATTATAATAATATACCATATTTGTCATTTTTGTTGTTGGCTATAAGTTTTGCGAAGCTTGAAAATGCACAAATAGGATGAAGAATTTGGACTAGTTTGCTACATAGACGAGCAAAGGTTGGTTTTGGTCCATCTACAGTTTGAGGATCCTCACTTGGGGTTTAATGTCAATGTAATATTAGCAGTGTTTAACAGCTCATTTAAAGGGAGCATTCTACTGTGTATGCTGACCATGTGTTATAGCTATAACACATATGGTGTTCTATAGTTATCTATAACTATGTAAAGCAGCAGATCTGCACATATCCTGTATAAATTGCCATTATCAGTACTGTTAAGGACCGTTCAGAAAAATACTTTGAACGGAGTTACAGGGTTAGGAATTTCAATTTATCTCCACGGCATGGAGCTTGAGGTCCCGGGACGGACCTCAGACTTGACATGATGAGTGAACACCTCACAGTACATATGACAAATATATATGACGCATGTCAGAAGCATACTGAAACTTTTAGCCACAGAGCCAGTAGGACGGCCCTAAACATAGCCATGCTGATAATAAAATGGTATGTACAAACCAGTGCCCACAGTTGAGCTTTTGGCTCAGGTACCACTGGCTGCTTAACAAAGGAGAAAACAAATAAAAATCTACCTGCCTATGATACTGTATACAAGCCAAAATAACTGATAATTTGACATAGAAATACACAGAAGCACATTGTTTTCAACACAAAAAGAGACATTTCCATTTCCACATAATTATGAATTT
>LKNJ01006850.1:0-15022 GCA_002120245.1 Maccullochella peelii
TAATGAGTTGATGGCAAGCAGGTGAGGGAGCAGGTGTTCCCGGGCAGGTGTTGAGTGATGTCGGCCACGCCTCTCCGTCCAAAGCATAGGCAGGTGAGTCTAAGGTAAACAAGCAGGGGAGAGAGAGAAAGAGAGAGAGAGAGAGCAGGAGCACTTCACGGGGCTGGGGGGGTAGGATTCTAGCGTACTGTAACATCCCCCTCCTTAATGTAGCATACAATACATTTTCTTGTTTGCATCACTGAACAAGATAAATATATTTTCCTTCAGCCTTTTCACTGGAAGAGAAGTGCCCTCCTCCAGTTTGTTCCAAAAAAAAACCTCCTTCCCTGTAAAGCATCCCAGCAGATATCCCACTATTACCAGCCTGTAGGCAAAACTGTGACAAAGTCATTAGAATAAAGTCCTTCATTTGATGTTAATTTAGATGTTAAAATACTACATGTAGAACCTTTAAGTAGCCCACAGATGCTGCAGCCGAATCCACATCCCCTCTGATCTGCAGATCATAGCAAGTGTGTGAATAATACATACTTTACACCAAGGACTGCTGGGCCCTGCAGTGTGCTTTCCCATCACATCAGAGATCTCTGAACGCTCAGATGACATCAGACTGACAAGTGTTACCAGGGCGTTTGACGTGTGACTCGATGTTTCATGTCAGATTTGAGACAGAGCGGTTCAAAGGTGCCACATCAAAATGCAGCAGTCACCTCAGGTGGAAAGTCTTTCGCCATTTACAGTGGCCGCAAATGCCAGTGAAATGCCACCAAACACGGGGTGTTAAACGTATTTGTTTGTGCGCGTGTGTGTCTGTGTGAGTGTGGGGTTGCAGCCTATGTGTGTGTAAGTGAATGTTTACAGGCTTATACTGAAGCATTTGTGGATTGGCTGGCGCTAATCTCTCTGTGTTGATTTGTTTCTCCACCGATCCATCGATAAAGTCTTACTGATTGCAATGCTAATCCACATCTTACACACACACACACACACACACACTCAAAACACATGCCTGTACGCAGTGACACATGCACACACAATCATCTGCATCAGGGTGAGACAATAAGTGTCACCTGGTTACTATGGCAACAGACAGGCGCTAATTCATATCAAGGTTATCGTCTTTCCTCTCTCCATCTTCTCATTAATTTGTATTCTCTTTCATTATCTTCTTTAATCTCCCTATTCCTCCCTTCCTTTTCTTTTTGTCATCTAATTTCTTCTTCTGGTCATCTCTTCTTTCCTTCAGCTACTCTTCTCTCCTTTTCCTTTCCTCTTCCTCCTTTTCTCCATCCTCCCCTGTTCTCTGGGGATGGCAATCCCTCTCTCTCTTCTTCCCCTCCCCTTTTCCTCCTTGGTGATATTTTATTCACTGCTCTCCTCTTCCTTTCTTTTTTTATCCCTTACCTCCACTCTGTCCTTTGCCTACCTCCTTGCCTCTTTCCTCCCTGCTTCCTCATTCTTTCTTCTCCCATCTTCTCTAATTTTCTCATCCTTTACTTCTCCTCTCCTCCTACTTTCCTAACTACTTTACATTCTCCTCTCCTCCTTCCTCCCCCTATGATTATCATCTTCCTCTCCCCTCTCTCCTTATCCTATTATTTCCCCCCTCCTCTCCTCTTCTCCTCCTCTCTGTATATCAGCAATAACCCAGTTTAGTCGTGTTTTCCCATTCCAAATACTGTCACCTTGCATTACCGTAGAGTTTCTATTGGGCGTCCCTGTGGGTTATTTATGTGCACTCTTCTCTATATGTGTTCGCTCCTTCCTCCTGCCACCACATGCTCAAATAGCAGCGAAAGCGCTCTGGCATTAATACTCAGGCCCTCCAGGCATTTGGTGCTAGAGATATTTGGTAGAATATTGTTTTTTAAATTTATTTTCTATCTGTATTTATTTATTCTTTAGGTGATGGTATTGAACAGAAATTCATTCAGTGGTAATATTTACGCCTCGAGGCATTTTTAAGAGTTGTTTTCAGATATTGGTGGAATATTGTGGTCTTTTTTCTTTGTTTGGGACAGTGTTCATCTGGCATCCTGCCCTCTGGTCCTTGTATAATCAAATAACAGTAGCGCTAGTAAATATGGTCTGTCTTGTAGGCAGTCGCTGCTGCTTCATTTCCAAATGGCCTTTCTAGCCTCGTGTTTATGTACACTTTATATTATACTAGTGTTTGTACTGTTTATTTCACCGGTGTTATCAGGCAGTTTTGTGTGGTCCTCTAGAGTTAGAAAGATACATCAGGCCAATATTGGACTTTGTTCAGATACAGACATTACCCACTCAATGTCACCCACCTCTCATATGACAGCGGTTCCTAATGAATATATCAGATGTCTGGGAAGACAAATGATCCGGTGTGGAGTGGGAGTGAATGACTCAGAACGTATGGAAAACCTATAATGAAAGCTGACTCAGACTGTGATCACACAGGATGCACTTTTAGCACCGTGACCTTTTCTAGTTATTTTCAATGGGTTTGAAATGTTTTGTGTGCTGTTTTTGTGCCTTATTATGCACCTGGTGCATAATCGGTCCCTCACTTCAGAGTTTCAGAGGCATTTTCCACCCTGACAAGAGATTGTGTAAGCGGGTCATCTATACAGAAACCTCTGATTAATGTAATTATACAAAAATGACTGGGAAGGCCTGCAAACCTAGCATATGTACACATTATCTGTAAGGTTCAAGTTCAAAGTTCCTACTGAATTCCTTTTGCTAGATTTCAGCATACTGCATACTTGTTGTTTTTAAAAGCTAAAAACTGCTAGCTTAAAGTTCAGGTAAAGTAAGCTAACACATACGGACTCAAAAGCTAGGACAGTGATAAGCCTCTATTCATTGTGAATGGGACTTGGCTCATTTGATCCCATGGGACCAACTACACTACCACACTACTACAGGGGAAAGTTGACAAAAGCTCAACTTCATGCAAATGTCCTCTGACGCATTGCAAGTGACAACCAGGCGAGAGCCAATCGCGCTCGTTTTGATTCCCACAGAAACAGAAGCACAGAGTTGATTACTAATCCGCTCCACTTGTGGACTAGGGGTCGCTTCCAGCACAGATACAGGACCTCAGTGCTGATCAGTCTTACCAGCTCTGGCTTCATTGTTGTATTAAAACAGTTTCAACCACGTTGAAAAAATACAGCGCACGAAGCTATTCTGTACTTGGGAAACAAACTGTACAACAGGAAATGAACTGCGTTGTTGTGCGTAGTTTGGTCGGCAACTGTCCAGTTGGAGCAGAGTATGTAAATTATGTGCTCAACTTAACACACACAGAGCTACAGCTTTATGAGATGCCCGAGACTTCCTATTACTTTGTATCTGTATGCTGTGAACGCAGCGTAACACTCGTGTTTTGCCTTGTATTTATTTCATTTGTGTATGAGCTGGAGTGGGCAGTTTTTACATGGAGGTTCTGCTTTATTATTTGTCCCTGTCAGGAATGTTTTGAGTTTATAATCTGTGTTGAATATTTCATTACAAGCCCCCCTTACTATTCTGCTGTGGGAGGGCTCTATATATATTTTATATAATATAATTTTTATTATTTGTCATTGCACTCCATTCTGTTGTTCCATACAACATACAGATTTAAGGGTTCTGCTTTATTATCTGTCCCAGTCAGAAGAAACAGAGATCAACTCCACAGAGATCCCGCTGTCATGGCATCTTCATTGCTAACCAACACATCACAGAAGCCACCAGTTACATTTGCACTGCATTTTTTGAGCGGGTTACATTTTTTGGGGATGAAATGGTCACTTTTATGGATAATGAATATATAGACACTTCCAGTCCAAAGATATCAATATCAAAGACCCTCAAAGACTCATGCTGGGTAACTCCAAGTCAAATCCAAAACCAAAGCCATCAGAAGAATCCTGAAGAGGCTGAAAAGTAGCTCTCTTTTTATTAATTTTTCAGAGTTATACCCAAGTAAGTTCAAAGGCACAAAAGAAAGTTAACACTTTCAGCCAGAATAAGAAGCGAATAATACTGTTACACTCTGGAGTACACTGCTACATCACTGCAGTAAGGTGAGAAGCTGGACAGCCAAAACTAGATTCTCAGACGCTGCTGTTTGCTCTTTAAGCTTTTTTGTGGCTTCTCTTGCAACAAACCAGTTGTATTTTAGTTTTGCTGGGTGACTTATGTTAATATTTTAATCTTAAAACACCCGAGCAGACACATCTGATTTGTTAGGTACTAAACCTTCAAACAGTCAAAACAAAGCCATATAATCTCTTCTTTTCTGATGCTACTGCGACATGTAAAGGACAAAAACACTAAAATCATAAGAAGTTTGGCTTAGGAAGCAATGAAAATGAGAAATGAGATTTCCAGAGTTTACTGTTGTTGCCAGAGAAGCGAGACAGTTTGTAATAAAAAACTGAAATTGTACTTTTTTCTTAGTAGTGTTTCATAAATTTTTCTTTTTCCTACTTTATTGTTTGACATTTATTTCTCTAATCTTTTTTTGTGTGTGTGCGTGTGTACTGGAGCGTGTATGGTAATTCTCTTATCACTCCTCAAAATGATTTTGTATTGCAAATGGGGTTTGGCATCCGTGGAGCTTTATTCACATACTATGCTTTGTCATTTTGTGCTCGGAGAAATTTATATTTCAGTGATGACATTCATTGATAGGATGGCTTCGTCTACGGCCTCGATATTGATCATTTTATTCTTCTGTGTGTGAGGAAGTTATGAAGTTTCAGAACCAAGTTTCTCTGTCGTTCCCATCTCTGTTTTGTTATGTTTGGAAATGTGTGCTATTTTATGGCATGGTATGAAAAGTACAGTGCATAATAAAATATAACCATGTTCAAAATAAGAGTAGGGATTCCAAAGGCAGGAGGGAAGATGGAAGAATGATGTTATATCTGTGAGAGAGGATGAAAAACAAATGAAGAAAAAAACTGTTTGCAACTCCGTCTTTCCCTCGACGACCATCCAAGTTTTCCCTTTTCAACAAGCTTGATCAAAATCAATCATTTACTGCAGTCTCCCCATTTCACAAGCGAGAGCAACCCTATTCCCTCTCCGGATTTTTCATCTGCCTGTAGTTTTGTTAGCCATCTAATTGTCGTCATCTTCTGGTGCCTGAGGAGGTCGACTTGAGGATCCCATGATTGCTTCTCCAGTGCTTCCAGCTTGCAGCCACGTTCTCCCAGTTGTGTGGATGTGGCGCGGATGTTATCTCTGAAGCGGCAGAGAAAAAGTCACCGAGGACGAAGCCAACATTAAACTTTCAACAGAGGAGAGAAAATACTTCGACAGTGATTCAATTTAATGTTGTTCTGTTCAGTTTCTCCCCGAGTCATATTTCATATAAATCTTTCTCTAATAATGTGACATACACACACACACATTGATTCATTGATTAAATCATGTCTCCTGCAGTCATGTTTCAGTCACATGTTCACTCTGTAATAGTGTAGCTGGCCTACTTATGGCCTGATTGAAACCTAATGAAATCTTTTAATGAGCAGTCTCTGTGTGACAGCCTCTGGAGGGCGAGGCTGAACTCACACACTCCTGTGTGTGTGCGTGTGACTGCCAATGTGCTTGTTTAAGCATGGTGAAAGAACTGTAGTTATTTGTGTAGCTGAGAGCATAGTGCATGGATGTGAGTGCATGTGTGCAAGGGATTCTGGGCAGTGCCAGGAGAAGAAGACAGCACACCCAAGACAGGATTAGCTCACTTGAAGTGAACAACCCCAGAAATAATTTTAAAAAATGTTTTAATTTTAATCTGCTTTAATCTCTCTATCAACCCCCCTTCTCTCCCTACTCCTCTGCTTTGCATGCAACTCCAGTCTAAAATGTTCCCGCTCTCCCTCCCCTCCTCCCTTCAGTCCTGCTTCCCTGCATGTAATTTTAGCTTTTTAAAATGTTTTCTCTGTCTCCTCTTCCCCATGGAGAGCAGGAGCACATAAGTAAAGAAGCTCTTATCCTCGCACCGACGAGTAGATAAGAATAGGAATTACAGAGGCATTCACTGGAGAGACAGAGAGAGAGAGAGATGGAGGGGAGTGGGGGAGTAGAAAGAGAGGGATTGAGCGATCCAGACAGAGAAGAGGAGGAGAGGGTGAGGGAAGGTGAGATAGATAAAAGGAGGAGAGGAAGGGGGGGAGAAGGCAAGAAGAGAGGGAGAACACAAAGAAAGGGACATGCAAGCTGTGCTACGCCGCTTTGGGTTCGCTTGTGAATCTACTTTCCTTTTTTTTTCTCGCAGCTTGAAGTTTACGGAAGCGTGACTGATAACAGGGAACTTCTTAGAAGGTTCATCCGAGGACGGGGCCAATCCTTTCTCTCTCAGGGCCTATCTAAGCACAGAACATACAGGATCTGATGAAACTTTCCCCTCGTGCAATAACAAGAAAATGTCACGGGCAGAAATAAAAACAAGGCCAATCATCTCCGAGGTCCCTGTAGCCTCTAGTGATATAGATGGCTAATGTAATGACAACATTATAAAATGTGTCTGTAAATGGGCCGAAAATGCAAATGAACTCCATTCACTTCAAGTTAACTCGATATATGTACTGTCCCCAAAGGGAAATTTGATTTTGTCAGAGAGGCGGTTGCACTCAACATTTAATGACAGTTCCTACACAAGTAGCCCCCCCCCCTTCTGACACATGTGATACTGTCAGTAAGCTTTAATGCAAAGGAAAGTATTCTGACAGAGTGCAGTATTGCGCTCATGTCTACTAACCAATGTGAACAAAAAGGAGCTCATTAAAACTGTCATCCACTCTTTTAAACATCTTTTGGCTAAATAGATGAAGTTAGTTTAACTGTCAGCTATTGTTGCTGTGGTTAATTGAAGTCTATGTGATTCAACTTACCAGGAATGTAGCAGTGAAGGTTTACTGGCTCATGGCCGCCCTCCCCTCTCTGAGTGGCAGTAAATGCTGCGGGTAGCTGTGAAACATTGCCATTTCATGAGAGATATGCTCGTAGGCTGCTGCTGATGCCACTAAGTGTCACAAGTGGATGGAATACATTTTACACCACTAAATTGGTTGTATAACATGGAATAGTGCACTTGGAGAGCAAACTAGCTAGCTATTGTGCTATAATACCTTGTTAATCTTTTGTAGTGTGCCGGGGCTCAGCTGACCGTGGCGAGCCCTACTGTGTGACTGGCCGGTGTATATACAGTATTCTGTTACCATCCAGACAATGAATGGCAGCACAGGAACAGAAGCAAGTCTCCCGACTATCATTCATCCACACAACTCGACACCACACAGAGTCAAGAGGTTGTTTAACCAGCCACAGTTACAGTGGTGTCTGGTTAAGGAGAGTTACACTATGGGATGCCATTAGAGATGATTTAGAGGGATGATTAAAGTGTTTACTCAATATGCAATTTAAATGCACACCTGCCAGGCAACCTGAAACAAGAGCTTTTTGTAGCTATGGTATAAAATCAAGTTTAAAAAAATTATGATGATCAACTACCATCACCATGTGTTCAGATCGGAAACTGCATGTTGCCTCAGTTACCGGTCGGACAATACTATACAATCCAAGAAGGCCAGTTCGAGTAATACACAGATCCTTAAGTTTGAAGGCACCAAAACATTGCGCTGTTTTATAATACTGTTAGGAAGGATTTTACAACTCTGGACAGTTATGACAGTAACAATCATTGTAGCCTCTTTTGCAACAATTAACAGTAGAATACCAGGAATGTGCATTTGCAAGCGCGTTGCCCGATGGTGTTGCATTGTGTTGAAAAAGTTGAGCCACGTTCAACTGTTTTTGCCGGGCTACTCTGCATGTATTTCGCTAAAGCCCTCTGTGATGGCGCCCATGCTGCATCAAAGCAGCGGCCTCACTGAAATTAATCAACGTTTTTTTGCACAGTGCAAATGTCAAGTCAATCTTATTTATACAGCCCGATGACAGGAGTCACACATTTGCATACAACAGCCTCTGTTCTTAGACCCCTCGCTTTGGATAAGGAAAAAATGGAAGAAACCTGAAGAGCAACAGAGGAAGGATGTGAAGTCGATGTCACGCTGTGTTGAATTTTGGGTAACTAACATCGCTATCAGTTGTGATGATACTGCTGCCTTTCTGTTGGTGAGTTGGAGGCTCAAGGCTGTGTTTCGTGGGACCCTGCATACAAACCTAAAGGATCTTTTTATGCACACAGTGTATGGCTAACCTGTAAAAGAATGAACTCAATAAAATAATCACATAGCTGAATGTTTCTGAAAGTTTTGTGTTTTGTTTGGTTTAATAATTGGGCCAAAAAGACGAGTGCCACCTTACTGTTTGCCAGCTTGTGAAATAGCAGATTTTGCCCCCAGCCACTGCGCACTCAGTCCAGAAAGGAGATAGTTTACAATGGCTGCGTATGTGAGTGGAGGTAGTGCATCAGGGTCTGTAATCAGGTCTTGTGCTGCCAAGTTATATGGATCTTTGTTGTTTATCGTGCTTAGTTTGTCCAAATACCGATTCTTGGAATTGAGATTCAATTCATCCCAGTAGTGTCCCTTTTCTTTCTCTTTTCCCTTCCCCATCAGATTTGACCGATTTAACCAAACTTTTTAGCCAAACAAAACAAAAGATAAGCAGGTAACCACCATAGCCGGCACCAGTAACAGAGCATGTTCCTCACAAGATGGCACCCCTATCCCAACATGCAACACGGCGTGACATATTTCACATTCCCTATAGTCAGCCTAACTCCATAAATCTATCCTAACATGTCATTAAGGTTACTTTGATGAACTAACTGTCACGTGTATATATCACAAAGTGTGGGGTTCATGCCCTTTTTGTTCAGATTTTATGTACAAATTAAAACTATGCATAAAAAGTGAACACCTGAAACTGTAAGAACTATAAAACTAAGTCTCTGTTGGAAGTGCTGTTTCATATCATGTAAAACTGATGAGCACATACATTTTTAGAATGAGAGACCCCAGTAAGGACCAACCACAACCCCTATTATTAATATCTCCATGCGTTCTGTTCTTTATCTCTGATCACCAGGGAGGCCAGATAACACACAGATGAGTCTGCATTGTTCATGGGTTCACTATGCCGGCAGATTTGTACATTAGACCCATTTCACAGTGCACTGTCCTCAAGTATCTTGGAGATCATGTGTAGATTACTGACACCATAATTCCTGGGGCTCTCTGAGCTGATCTGCTGGGTTTTACCTCTGAATAAGACAAACCCAGGTCACAGCCATGGGACAGGCACGATAAGTGATGCAGCACTCAACAGATTAAATCTATTGTGACCCGGGGAAGCCTGCATGCTAGATAAGGCCATATGTCACTGTCAGTTCAGATTACCTGAACACAGCTGATCTGGTGTCTGCTGGTGCGGGAGGAGAGTTTATAGCATCATTCAAGGACATGATAGAGAGAGAGACAGATACAAAGACAAAAGACAAAAAGAGAGAAAATGTATGTTTTTTTCAGTTTAAAGGAGTTAGCGTCTGTTTTCTGTCCTTGAAATCCCTTTTAACTATATATAGGAACACCTATAGCTTAGTGCTTCTCTCATAATAAAGAGCACTGGTAGCAAACTTTGAGTGTGTGTGTGTGTGCACGCGCGAGCGATTCATGCTGGCTTTGGTGTTATTCTCCACAGCAATAAAACTGAAGTAGTGTTCTTTGCTGAGCCAGCTATGTTATCATCTCTCTCCATTTCTCTGTTCATCTCTCCGCTGTCCCACCGTTGATATTGATGTTGCTGATGCCGAGGACAATATTAGAAGCAATATAAACACTTCTCTAAAGAAGACGAATCTCTCTGTAGAATCTCTAAGCACCTCAGATGCCACAACAACTGTACTATGAAAGAGATTGTGCACATAAAATAAAATGTGTTCTGGCGTTGCATGTCAAGAGACCAAACTATATCAGCTAAGTGTCCTACCCGCATCCCACTTTGTAAAACCACATGTTTATAAGGTGTGTGTGTGTGTGTACTTCATGCCATTTAGTGTATGCTTCCAGTACAAATGGCTCCATGCACTGGGAATCAAACCTGGGATTAATAACGTCATGCTGTAACCAGAGCTGTGTGTGTGTGTAAGCATGTGTCTATTCATGTATCTCTTGTAGCTCTCGCATACAGTATTTGTTTGTATCAATGCATAAGAATACACACATTCTCTCATATTATCTTCAACACTGTGGGTTAATTGTATTTTCTGCCTGCCAGGGTTTTATTTATGTGAATAAATTAAATGGGCATAATGAACTGATTCAATAGCCCAAGAAACATATGCATCCTACACACACACATTTATATCCACATACAATCATGTATCTACCTGCATATGCACACATGAAATTCTGTACAAACATCATATATATATATATGCTATTGTAACAATTACTTCCTAGGCTGCACGCACACACACACACACACACACACATATATATATTAATACAATGTATTAAACAACTTTTATTAAACAGCTTCATTGGAGTGGGGAAAAAAAAGGGTTACTGCTGAACCTCGGGTGTAAATTGGATATCAGAGGTGTAGTATCTAATCATATTTTGTACTAACTACTACTACTACTGTTGCCACTTATTACTGCACTGCAATTGCACTGAAACTGTATTTCAAGTCCATTGTTTTTGTCTATTTGTGTTTTATTATTTAATGTATTTATTTTTCTATTTAAATGTATATATTTCCATAAATTGTATTTTTAAATATCCTTCTATGCATTTTATTTGCTTTATGTTAAGAACTTTGAATTGCACCCGTTTCAAAGACGCTATACAAATATAGTTGCCTCACCTTAGACTTGCCAAAATTTGTAGATTTAGTTATAATGATAGGAATGAAAGATCAAAATTCATAACATCATTTTAAAAGTTGCATCAGGGAACGTTCAGGACTGATATTGCATCTAAAATGATACATTAGTATCTTTTCCTTTGGTTGCAAATAATGTTGTCAGTTGCCAGGACTTTGCCCCTGTGGTGAAAATCAATAAAGTATACTTGGAGTGTTTAGTGCTGTCACTTGGAAGATGGAGAACCAGCAGAGTAAAGAGAGGTGGAACAGACACCAGAAGTGGAGAAGCCTGAGGCGAGGTTTGAGTTTGTGTCTCTCGCGTCTGTTTCCTGTCTCCCTGCTGCCCACTTCCTGTCTGTCCATCACGACGTAGCTGGGATTGGGTGTGACGCATTGGCCTCCGCGTAGACACAGCGGTTCACATTTACTTTACGCTTTGTTTCAGGCACATTCTGCGCCTGGAGGCAAGCCGGCGTGTTATTAATCAAACAGGCACTCCGGCCTGGATCAGCACTTTACTTGTCATCTGCGTGTGCCCTGCGTGTCATCATTGAAGTGCGCTTTTCTCCTTTTTACTAATGAATTCAAGGGAGCATTGCATCGATAATGTGCAAAGATTTTGTAAGTGTGCTTCATTATGTTGAATTTGCATAATTAGAGTGGGTCAATTTTTGCATTCAATTTCTTTGCCTCTGAAGATGCCGATGCATTAGAGCCACCTCCACCTCCACCCTGGTACGAGCATCTGCTGGACCTGCTGTGGTGGTCCTCCACCAGTTGTGGTGGGTTATTTAATTTCCTCAGAGAACGGTTAATGACTCCTACCACATTAATCTTAGGAGAAATAACAAATAATTGTTCTCATTTGGAGTATCAGCCACTGTCTGTAATGTATTTTCTTGCAGATTGTGAGTGTGAACAGCAAACACGAAAGAGCTGAATTTGTGCTGCTCCTTTTATGCATGTGTTTCTGGCTCAGAGAGTATTTGAGAAAAACACCTCCACTCAAGGTCCTATTAATCACATATTCTGGAGCTATCCACCATATCACATCAGCCATTGTCTTGGAACTGTAGATGTTCAAACTTTCCATTATTAGGACATCTCATCCACATTGGCAAAATTGAGCTTGACAGTTAATCTTGACCTTAAATGAAGGTAAAGATCATATATTTTCTGTTTAGGAGTTGATCAGTTGAATTTGTTCATCTTGTTGTGACTTTAAAGGAATAGTTCGACATTTTGGCAAATGTGCTTATTCACTTTCTTGCTGGGAGCTCCAAAGCTGAGTAACCTAAATGAATTGATGTTGTTGTTGTTGTTGTTGTGTTCCTGTTGTTCTTACTGTTGGATCCCTGTCCTTTACTGACCACACCTACGGAACAGCAGACAGCCACGGGAGAAAAAGTCAGCATCTCGTGCAGTAAAGGCTTGTTTTATTATTAAAACAAAAGACCTGCTATTTCAGAGCCAGTGCTCAGAAGGACAGTAGCACCAGGCTGTAATGGACTTGGACTACAGAGCTAAAGTGCTTTGACTAAGTGCTCCATCTGCCTCACTGTATCTAACACAGGTATAACTGTGTTTCCTAAAATAGAGTAATAGAACAAACTGACAAGCTCTCAAACACTCATCTTTCCCTCTATACAGAAACGGATTTTAAATGTGCTCTAACTGCATATCAATCTACCTACAGTATACAGAAATATTCATCCACACAGAAATATTGGTGACTTATTATACAGCAGCAGAATATTATATTAATTATTATATTATATTATATTCAGTCTGGTAGTCTGATTTGTTGCTGAGAGGAGAGAGGAAATGCACTGCATTCAAAAAGCCTATTTAAAACTAGATTTGAAAGGATATGTGAAGGTAAAAGGATTCAGCGTGTCGGCCCCTTAACATTGATCTTGTGTGCTCTTAAAGCTCACGGGTTTGTCAAGCACCAAAACACTGGAATTACGAGTTTCAACTCAAAACATGCCAGTGTCAGCCTTGAAAAATGAAAGGAAAAATGGAAAGGACAAACAAAACGACAACTTGAACTAAAAGATTACATGGTGGATTATGTATTGGGAATATCTTGTGACCTTGTATAATTCAGCCACACTTTCCTGCAGGCTCTGCCCACAACCCTTCAAAGCTTACGTCTTTTTCTTCAAGTGGTTTTGTTAAAGCACTATCAGCTGCTGTGAGGATTTTTCAGTTTTTGACTATGAGTGTAGGCTCAATCCACGAAAAAAGTAATTTGTAAGTTATTGCTCTATCTGGCAGTAGTGATTCATCTCACAGCACATTACGTTTTTCCATTTCACCACCAAAATGGACAATTAGGCAAGTTTCAGGCGCGGTATATATACACCCTGCCCCCTTGGCCAGGTTTGACAGACCAGCAATGATGCTGAGCTGTCTGTATGTGTTATGATGAGTCTTTAAATGTGGTCGATTAGTGTGCAGTCAGTACTGACGACACACATGGGAGATGGGTTTGACTCGTGCAGTAACAGGCAGACATTTTGACTTGTCATAGCAGGAAAAGCACAGGTAGAATTAATAACATTAACGATGGCTCTGTTCCATTATGTGTCCTAGTCAGAGCCAGAACGCACAATACCAGGGCCTCCCGTAAGGCCTTTCCCTGCTATGTCAAAATGTCTGCCATGAAAAGGGTCTATTAGATTCTGATGTTGTACACCTGGGAGACACCAGTGGAGCAATGGTGCATTTTTACTGGTTCTACACAATGCAAATAGTGTGATTTGTTGTTTTGAACTGTGTAACAATTTGGAGCTTGGCCATTCACTATTTTACCAATAAAATAAAATCTGAACTGCCTACATCAGAGTCTTAGTCCTTCAACTACGGGTGAGTCAAACCTGTCTCCCCCAGGCCAAGAAACAGAACACGCTCATGACGGACAAACAGGGACATCATCAGGTCAAAACTACACACAGGCAGTGCCAGGCTCTCAGATGGCATGCAAGCCATAAAATAGGCAATACTTAGTAAAACCTAATATTCGTGGCGTACAAATAACCTCAAGCATTTGATTGATAAGCCCAGTTCCAGTGCACCCCCCACCCCACACCCTCACGCACTCAGACTTTGGCACGTGCTCCCATTAAGTCCGTGTGGGCTCAGGACTGTCCTGGCATGAAATCAGCAAAGTCTTTGAGAGCTCTTTCGTGGACTTTTTGAGCTCTTTCTGCACAATTTCCGTCAGACTGCAACTCAGCAGATATTAAGGGGGAAAAAAACACACGTTAAATCGGCAATGACAGTGGAATAGCACATCTTAAAGAACCAGTGTGTAAGACTGGGAGATCTGGGGGAGGGGGATCAGGGGATCTGTTGGCAGAAATGGAATATAATAATTCATAAGTATGTTTTCGTTAGTTTATAATCACCTGAAAATAAGAATCGTTGTGTTTTCATTAGCTTAGAATGAGCCCTTTATATGTACAAAGGGAGCAGGTCCTCTTCCATGGAGCCCGCTTTTTTTCTCATTTTTCGCATTTTCCCATGTTTTTTTGCACCCACCATAGGTTCTCCTACATGCTTGGAATGGGAGGGTGAGTGGAGGGGTTATCAATTGGTTGCACCAGTTGATGCCACTAAATCATACACACTGGTCCTTTAAGAAAAGAAAAACAAACAAAACATGGAGTAGTCGGAACTATGTCTTTCTTTTTTTATTAAAAACCCAGCTGTCGTTGTTCTTCTTATAATTGCAGGAGTTTGACTTCAAATATGTTGATTTAGTCTGACAGAACTGTTTTACTTTTCAACAGGGAGCAAACAACAAACACTCCAGTATATTAAACTTTTGTATTCAGACACACAGCCTGAATATCAGCCTCACACTTCACTGTGCATAGAAATGTCTTTGCCCAGGGTACCAAGTGCCGTCCCATTTATCAGAGAGCGTTTGGAGCCCTCACACCCTGCTGCACTCAGACGATGATGTCACAGGTGACATCGATTAAAGTCTGTGAGGGTTCAGTGCTTAGGGCTTTTGGGGGGACATTGGCACTGGTCCATAAAATGTATTGGCAGCAATGCACATCCTGGGAAGAAGCACTACCTGGGAGACCTGGTTCAGGGCAAAAAAAGCCCCTTCCATTTTTTTAACTTTAAACAGGGTATCCGCAGGGTCTTAAAAAGTATTAAAAGGTATTAAATCAGTTTAGCAAAAATTAAGACC